>JADBJO010008764.1:12500-20000 GCA_016801955.1 Conus betulinus
AATACCACCTTTCAGCAAGTCATCGCATGAAGAGACTTCGTCAGGTGGGGTCACACATTTACCTTCGAATGAGTGTGGTAACACTACAGAACAACATAATTTGAAGCTGCTGGCAAAAACATGCGTTAGAAGTGTCATCTCTTTCATGATATGTGGAGTGAAATCCTCAACAGGATTATTCCGAAGGTCTAAAATACGAAGATCTGTGAACACTTTGTTCCCCTGCACAAACCTGATACCACAGCGTGATAAATTCAAAATTTTCAGATCTGGCAACAGCCCTGATAATGTGTTCATGTTCAAAGTGTACATCTGTACCGCGCGAAAGACTTAACAAGATTGTAGGGAGCTGCAGAAACATTGGATCACTCCAAGAACTCTCAGCTATAGGATTACCTGATAGATGTATTTTCTCTAGATTAAACGTTTGATTAAAGTGACTAAAGTTGACGTGGTGCAGTAAGTTATCACCTATGTCTAAAGTACGAAGATTTAGCAATGGGAATTCTGTGAAGTTCTTCCATCCACAGGCCCTGGCGACCAGATAAATCAGCATGTCATTTCGTAGGAAATCGGCTGGGGCCATTCCACTCCCCGTGACGTCCACGTAGCGTACATGAAGAAAGGAGCTGGCAAGGAAGCCTTGGGCACATACAAAACCCAACCCAGAACAAGAGCATGTCTCAGGGCACGTCATGCCACACGGCAGTTCATCATCACGCTCCCGACATTGGTGGATTCCATCACACAAGAAATTCACATGAAGACATATCGTCAGGTTACTCCCGAGACAACGATAAAACCCGGGCATGTCTCACACTCGGCTTCATCTTCGTGACCTGGACAGTCGTTGATACCGTTGCACTTGGTGAACACAGGAAGGCAGTAACCGTCCTTAGGACACTGGAAGTGAGTGTCAGGACACTGCGCGTTGAGGGGCAGAGGAAGGGCGCGGTTCCTGCGCCCGTTGTCAAAGTTGATCACGGCTGGTGGCTTCACGGGTTGTGGAGCCATAACACTCACATACTTCATACTAAACCACCCGCTCAGTTTGCACTGCACAACGATAGCATTAAGATGCCTGTTTGCTGTTTTTGTTCATCACAATTTCTAAACATTAAAACTCGTGTGTATCATTTTGGGGAGAGAGAGAGAGAGAGAGAGAGAGAGAGAGAGAGAGAGAGAGAGAAGAAAGAGAGAGAGACAGACAGACGGACAGACAGACACAGACAGACAGAGACAGAGAGACAGAGAGACAGAGACACAGAGGGATTCAGATTCAGATGAATTATTCTCATAATAGGCCAAGCCCCTAATGAAGGGGTGTGTGAAAACACACAAATTACAAGAGATATATCAATGCAATTAAATTACGAAACGAAACAAAAATAATTCGAAAGCAATTTCAAGAAGTGAACAATTCTCTGTACTGAAAGGCTTTGCACAAAAATAAAGGAAACATTTCAACAACTTCAGCAGAAGTAGATGAACATAGTAGGCTCAATTCTAAACAAATATAGTTGTCTGTAATATTTGGACTTGATAAACTTTTCTCTAATGCTCATGTGAGCTGGACAGGAAAGTGTTAAGTGTACTTCGGTTTTCTTTGATTCTTTACACAAAGGACAAAGCAAATCACAATTATTACGTGTTTGACATTTAAATTTATGGATGGCTAATGCAGATATACCTAATCTGAATTTTGCTGTCACGTTTTTTTTTTAAAGATGCCTATCTAGATCTGTATCTAATATTAAGCACGTTTTCAGGTCATGAACATCACAAACGTGTCTGTAAAAATCAAACCTGTCACTGTTATGAATATGATTAGACCATTTCTGCCATCTGCAATCAACCAGCCATTGCGGAAAACCCACCTGTAAAAACTCTTTAATATTACCACCCCCTTGATTCAGCCAAATATATCCGAATTCATATTCAGACAGACAAAGGCGCACTTTGGACACCCAGTTACTTTTAACTATTAGCATCTAAGTCATATAACATACTATATGCCTTACGAAGAATTCTAAAGTCTCCCACTTGTATTAGTTTGAGTCAGTAGTGGATACACCTGCCAGCAGAAATAATGTAAATGGCAAAACGACCCGTTTCGCCATAAATAAGATCATTTGGAATCCATCCATCTACACCAAGAAACCTCTTCAGAGCAAAGATATGTACAAATTTACAATGGACAGCCGTTTTTTTTTCTAATCCCCATAACTCAGAGCCATACTGTACAATCGGCTGAATCTGAGAATCAAACAGCTTTATAAACAACATAAATGAAGAATTATTCAGAATACATAACTTTTTCATGGTGCAAAGCAACCCATTTTTTCGCCTTACTGGAAAGATCTTTGCACGCACCAACAAAACGCAAGCGTGTTGAGAATAATATACCTAAATATCTATAAGCGTTGACAACTGGCATAGTAGTACCATCGTGCACCCACCTTTCTCTTACACTTAAATATCCACTTTTGCGAAATACTATGATTTTGCTTTTTTTCATATTGAGCTTCAACTGCAGTGATTGAGTGGCTCGGTGCAAGCTGTTCAACTGTATTTTCAGTTCTGTAACAGTTTCAGACATCAAAATATCCTCAGCCAAGAGAAGGATAAACAATTCAAAAGCGTCGAGCGACAATAAAGCACCATGTTTACCCTTGTTGATTACGTCAAGAGCTAACTCATTAATAAACAAAGAAGATAAAACAGGGCTGCATGCATCTCCTGGCTTGACTCCTTGCAACAATTAATATAGTCAGTAAGTTTCGCTCCACAACGAATTCTGGTTCTTATTCTATCATACATACTTCTAATACATTTAAAGAGTTTACCTTTAATGCCATTTCTGTAAAAACGGGCCGAAGGAGATCTTTGTTAATAAGTCAAAGGCTTTTTTGAAATTTATTAAAGCTACGTATAACTTCCTATTATAGGGAAAACTGCTTCTGTGTCAGTGCAAGCCAAATAAACATGTGGTCAATAGTTGATTAGGCCTTTTCAAAGCCTGATTGGTGATCACCTGTGACATTGTCCTCTACCCATTCTTGCAGTCAGTTATCAATAATTATCCCAAAGATTTTACTACCACTATCACTAACAGAGACCCCTCTGTACAGAGTCAGAGAGAGAGAGAGAGAGAGAGAGAGAGAGAGAGAGAGAGAGAGAGAGAGAGAGAGAGAGAGAGAGAGAGAGATTACGAACACCATCAGACAGACAGAGATGGACACACACACACACACACACACACACACACACACACACACACACACACACACACACACACAAATAGATCGATCGATCGATCGATCGATTGATCGATGGATAGATAGATAGATAGATAGATAGATAGAGAGATAGATAGATAGATAAGGAGAGAGAAACAGTTGGCAGAGAGAGAGAGAGAGAGAGAGAGAGAGAGAGAGAGGGAGGGAGGGAGGGGGGAAGGGAGGGAGAGGTTTATGTCTATTTATGTATGTTTGTGACCACAGTCTGGGCTTTTGTAAGGTTGATGGACGATCCAGTTTCTTGACACCACTGAGCAACATTGTTCAACTGCTGCTGAACTCTTTTCGTTCTTTCTTGAGCATTCTTAGATGCTTTGTAGATCTAAGTGCACTACTAAAACAGAAAAATGGGGGAAGAAAGAGAGAAAGAAAGCTAGAAAAGAAAAGAACGAGAGAAAGATAGAATTAATTGTTGAGCTGTATACATGTTAAAGAGAATAATAAAATTAGAGTAGCAAAAGAGGGTGAATAATTATGAGCTATATGCATGTAAAAAGAGAATCATAAAATTAGAGTAGGACAAGAGGGTGAATAATTATGCGAGTAAAGAAGAGTTGAAAACCAAAATTGAAGAAAAAAGTAAATGAAGGAGAGAAGAAGGAAGAGCCCCAACACACGTTTGAGGTAAATAAAGTGTAGTTTAGCAGCGTGTCGCTGGGGAGCACAGGAGGCCAGCGCTGTGGGGATGGACAGGTATATGCTACTTTTGTATGTTAATGCCAAGTGGTCAGAGAGTCCATCAGTCTCGTAATAAGAACCGGAACCCTGAAGGCAATGGCAGAGGAAGCCGAAAAGAGTTCCAGCTGGATCTTGTAGAAGAGGAACAAAAGTGAACTTCATAAGGCGTGTATTTCCCATTTAAAAACAGGTGTCCTGTTGGCAGTGGGGTAAGGCATCGGCCTTAAGACGCCCACTCATCCAAAAGCTTGCAGGTTCGACTCCCTGCAGCGCCAGACCAAAAAAAAAAAAAAAAAAAAAAAAAAAAAAAAAAAAACGTCGGCTGTAGAAGGGCATCTGGGAGTCATGACCCGGATGTAGCCCGGCCCCCTTGGTGTGTATGGAGTTCAGGCCGAAACATTTGTCTGACGGGAGGTTTCTTCTCTGAAGATCTTCTGCTGTCAACCTCTCCCTGGAGTTTCTTCCCACTAGTACAGGATTCTTTATTCGTGTGCTCAAAGTTGTCACCCTGTGATTGGAAAGCGCCAGGACTTTCACATGATTGTCACAGTACTCTCTACGGTCACGCCACTTCACCACTCATGATTCACCTGACGTATATTATGTCAGAGTTATTCTCTCACCCATCCTTCCTCTACTATTTTCATTTTTTTTTTTTTATCAGTTTCTTCTTTACTTACTCATCTATTCACATGCAATTCCTGTTCTGATTTTCTCTCAAATACATACACTTCTTCTTTTGCGTACACTTCTTTCTTTCTTTGTTTCATTTCTTTTCTTTTCTTTCTTTCTTTCCTTTTCTTTCTTTCTCTTTCTTTTCCTCTCCCTCTTTTTCCTATTTGAATAGTACTCTTATTTTGTTATTCAAATACCAGTTTCATACTTGACATGATCTCCTAATTATCATTATTGTCATTACTACATTGTCAACTGGTTTTAATTCCATTTCATTCGGCAATACCTCTTCAGATCGTTTTGTTGTGGAAGTACGAGCTCTAGTGGGGAATTTTTTGTATTATATATACATTGAGAGAGAGAGAGAGAGAGAGAGAGAGAGAGAGAGAGAGAGAGAGAGAGAGAGAGAGAGAGAGAGATCATAATGAATGATCATAAAATTCTTTTTTCCAATCCCTCCACAGAAGAGAGATTTCCCTCTGCTTCGTAAGAAGCAATGGTTGGGGATCTGGCTTTGCACAAGGAAAATGTCCTGAACATGAGGCCCCGGAATGAGTCAAGTTTTCATCCACTGCTAATGTTGCTGGTGGAAAACATGAAGAAAACCATCCCACTTCATCCACTGCTAATGTTGCTGGTGGAAACATGAAGAAAACCATCCCACTTCATCCACTGCTATGTTGCTGGTGGAAACATGAAGAAAACCATCCCACTTCATCCACTGCTAATGTTGCTGGTGGAAACATGAAGAAAACCATCCCACTTCATCCACTGCTAATGTTGCTGGTGGAAACATGAAGAAAACCATCCCACTTCATCCACTGCTAATGTTGTTGGTGGAAACATGAATAAAACCATCCCACTTCATCCACTGCTAATGTTGCTGGAGGAAACATGAAGAAAACCATCCCACTTCTTACAACAATGGTTACTGTCATAGCCTTTCCTTACGCCACTTTGAATCTTGCATTTTTGATGAAGTAAACCCAGTGCATAGAACAGAAGTGTTAAAGGAATCACATCAATTTCGTCAGCAATGGGGGGAGGGTCTTACAATGTTTTACTGTTCTCCATCTTGAGCAGTTGTATTGTTATTGATCTTTACCGCCACTGGTGTCTTTACGATTTGTGTGTTCATAAATTCCTTTTCTTTTCAAATTAGAAAACTGCATGAGTAGTTCTGAACATAGAATGACATTGTTTGTGTCTTCTGTATTGTGGAATGAACATTTTGCATGACGATCTCTGTGTAAATGTTTCAAATATAAATTACTGTCCTTGGAATTGATATAAAGGTTAAAGATTATAATGTAAGAAGTCTGCCATGTTGGTGCACAACGAATGGTTCATCAATAACACCACCAAGACTAGCTTTATTAGCAACACAGCGACAGCTTGGGATGGAATGTAGGCTCTACATTGATTATGGTATGTGTTTTTGCGATTCGTCCTGTGAAATGGGGGGAAAGCCTTTCACAACAATAAGATCACTCAAATGTTTTTATTAAAGATAAACACGTCAATGATAAAACTCTAACATAACTGCGGGTGTGAAATGCTTTCGGGAATCTTGGGAGCAAATGTAATGCATGAAGAAAACGGAATTCGTTTGAAAAAGAAACGTTCCCCGTTTCATAGTGTGAATCAAAATGAAATTGATCAGTGCAGGGGCCAGATGAAAATGAAATTGATCAGTGCAGGGGCCAGATGAAAATGAAATTGATCAGTGCAGGGGCCAGATGAAAATGAAATTGATCAGTGCAGGGGCCAGATGAAAATGAAATTGATCAGTGCAGGGGCCAGATCAAAATGAAATTGATCAGTGCAGGGGCCAGATGAAAATGAAATTGATCAGTGCAGGGGCCAGATGAAAATGAAATTGATCAGTGCAGGGGCCAGATGAAAATGAAATTGATCAGTGCAGGGGCCAGATGAAAATGAAATTGATCAGTGCAGGGGCCAGATGAAAATGAAATTGATCAGTGCAGGGGCCAGATGAAAATGAAATTGATCAGTGCAGGGGCCAGATCAAAATGAAATTGATCAGTACAGGGCCAGATCAAAATGAAATTGATCAGTACAGGGGCCAGATCATGAGGGAAACAATGGAAACTTTCAGAAATGAAATCTCAGACACCGCTGGCAGGGTGGATTGGTTCCCCCATCACTTACAAGCTAGCTTCTTTCTTGTGAGATGTTGTAAATCTGTTGTTATATATATATATATATATATATATATATATATATATATATATATATATATATATATATATATATATATATATATGTATATAGCTACAGTTACAACATACGACAAATTCAAACCTTGAGGCGGACTTCAGATCTTGTTTTATTGGGATTTGATGCCATAATTAGAATTGAAGCCTACATTGGGGGAGACATTAGTGCAGGAGAGGGATACTGAATACGAATACGAATACGAATATTTTTATTGACGGAAAACGGATAAGCTACAAAGGCTTCTTTTCACCATGCCCTCACAAATGAAACAAAGAATGAACAAACACAACTACACCAAAATATACTACATCCAGAACGTGAACAAATGCTTCTTCCCACACTTGCTGCCGCCCCCTACCACTCACCCGCCCTCCCCCCACCAGAACACTAAAATATACCACAAGAACATAAACAGATGCCCCATCCCCATTCTCACACGATCACATTTCAACTCCAGAAAACTTAGAAGAAGCAATTCATAGCTGTCACATCAGGTACTTATGGAAAGCATTTTTAAAGGACGATAGACAGGTTTTGTTTTTGATATTTGCAGGGATCTTGTTCCATAATTTCCCACCCGAGTATGTTAGGGATGGCATGAAAAGAT
>JADBJO010008764.1:25000-40000 GCA_016801955.1 Conus betulinus
CAGGGTTTTTTTTTCAGTAGAAAGATGTTTTCTTATCAGGCTGTTGCGACGAAGGTGGTAGTAGCAAGATTTGGCAGTTTGGGTCACAACGTTTTTCATGTAAAGGGTAGAGTCAAGGTGGACACCCAGATTCTTGGCTGAGTCGGAAATTGGAATGGATGTGTTGCATAGCCGAAGAGAAAGAGAGGGGGGCAGATGAGAGAGCTTTTGACATCTGCTGAACAGAATTGCTTCTGTCTTGTCGTCATTGAGCTAAAGTTTATTGTTTGTCATCCAGTTCTAACGTCAGAGTAACATTCAGATGTGCGAGTCAAGAGGGTCTGTACATTGTCGGGTGCGTTGCTGTCATGAAGTTGGGTGTCATCAGCGTGGAAGTGGTGTTTAAACGAGAGGATATGATGACGGACGGTTGTCAGGGGAGAGGTGTAAAGAGTGAAGAGAACAGGGCCAAGAACAGATCCTTGTGGAACACCACAGGCCTAGAATGAGTACCATTGATGAGTACAGTCTGTTTTCTGTCTGACAGGCAAGAGGTGAACCAAGAGAGGGCCGTGTCAGAGATATCAAAAATGTGCTGGAGTCTGGTGAGGTGAACAGAATGGTCGATGGTATCAAAGGCTGCAGACAGGTCAAGGAGAGTAAGAAGAAAGGCTTTACCAGAATCGGTTGCAAGGAGGAGGTCATTGAGAATGTAGAGCAGGGCTGTTTCAGTACTATGGAACTGCCGATAGGCTGACTGAAAAAGCATTGAGGAGATTGTTGGCGGGTGAGGTGAGATTTCATCTGATTGAGGACGACTTTTTTCTAAGAGTTTTGACAGGAAAAAGAGGTTAGTGATAGGTCGGTAGATTTTCAGTTCGTTGGGATCAAGGTCGTGTTTCGTGAGGAGAGGGCGGACAATGGCAGACTTAAAAGAATCAGGGACAGTTCCAGTTTCCAGGGAAGTGTTGATAATGTCCGTGATGAATGGGAGGAGAGTAGGAAGACAGTCGGAGTAGAGAGAAGTTGGAAGAGGATCATGTTCACAAGTTTTGAGAAACATGGGTTTGATAGTATTCGAAATTCTTCCTGTCAGACTGGGGTAAAAGTGCTAAGGGGTGAACCAGAGAAGGGTGGGTCAGGTGGGCAGCGTTGACAAGGTGTTGTATCAAGCTGTTCACAGAGTTTGTATTTTGGTGGTGAAGTAGTTGGAGAATGCAGTTGGGAGTTCTTCGTGAGGGGTGTTGTTGGGAGAGGAGAGCTGTTTTGTGTGCCAAGAAGATGATTCATAGTTGTGAAGAGTCCTTTAGTGGGAGAGGTCACGGTTTTGTTTTGAAAGTAGCCGGTTTTGGCAGATGCGATAAGGGTGGATACTCGTGTGTTTGCATTATGGAAGAGTTGCTTGTGAATGGTGAGTTTGGATTTGCGCCATCGGCGCTCAGCTCTGCGATTGGCACGCTTAGCATGGCAATCTCTGGACTTAGCCAGGGTGCAGGGGAGCGGTTGGGTAAAAGACGAGTTGTATCTGGGGCGTGAGTGTCAAGCAGATGGCGGAGAGTAGTGTCAAAGTGTTCAGCGAGGTTGCCTGACTTTTTAGAAAGGAGATGGGAAGCGTCAGATGAAAAAGTAGGGAGATTGATAGATTTGAGACTACGGCGAGTTACGGTGTTTCTGGTACGAGTGGGAGGGGAGATGTCGTGAAAACAGAGAATTGCAGAGTGGTCGGATGGCAGGGCAGAAGTTATGCTAGTTGAGAGAACTAAACAGTTGCGAGAGGCTGGATTGGCATGATCACGAGAAATGATCCAGTCTAGTGTGTGACCTGCTTGTTGGGTTGGTTCAGAAATGTGTTGTGTCATGTGTTGTGGTTGGACAGAGAGCTGCAGATGTGTTTGGTGTCATAGGAGTCAGGGTAGTCGACGTGGACATTAATGTCACCAAGGATGAGAAGCTTTCCTGGTAGAGGCTGTAGTGGTCGAGTAGTTGATCAAAGTCAGACAGAAACATAGATGAGGTGAGCTTGTTGGCGGAGCTAGGTGGAGGTCGATAGACATAGGAGATGGTGATGATGGGGTGTGGGGTGGATTGGTAGGATACTTCCACGTATTCGAAAGAAGGATGGGAGAAAGGAAGAGACTGTGTGAAAGACAGGAGAGGATGGAGGGGGAGTCCTTATGGAGAATGGCAATACCGCCACCTAGAGATGGGCGGGGGGAAAGAGGCAAGCGTGTAGCCACTCGGGGTGAGAAACTTTTCAACTGATTCATGACCTACTGAGTTCAGCCATGTTTCAGTGAGGAACGCAATGTCTACTTGTTCATCCGAAACGAAATCAACCATTACATCTGCTTTGCAGTCTTTGCATACAGATCAAGCATTGAACACATTTTCAGTTTGTTAGGTTTACAGACAGAATGAAACGTGGGTGATGATGATTCCTTTGAAACATTTGGATGATTTTGAAGACAGGGAGACTTGGAGAAAAAAGAGGATGAAAACTGAGGCAGTGAAGGGGAGTCACGGAACACAGAGTCACATGTTGATGATTGAACAGAACAGGAGTGAGCGTCACAGGGGCTGCACGGAGATGGCGAAGACGGTGATGGTCGGGGCGAAGTCGGGGACGGTAGTGGCTGAGGAGGAGGAGACAGGGGCGGTTGCGAAGGTAGCGCCGCTGGGACAGGAGACACAGGCGAAGATGGCAGAGATGAAGTGAAAGTCAGCAGGTGCTGGGGCAGGGGGGGGGGGGGGGGGGGGGGGGGGTGAGGGGTGAGGATGGGAGCTGTTGAAGAGAGGACGAGGGTGGAGACGAAGATGGCAGAGGGGTGGATGACGTCAGTTGCAGTGATGAAGATGGCAGAAGCAGAGGCGAGGAAGGCAATGAGGGTAAAGGAAGATGAAGTGGTGGAAAGGGGGGTGGGGGGGGGGTGGGGGGGGTGGGGGGCAATAGGCCGGAGTTGAGAGGCAAGGGCACTCTGACAGAGTGGCAGAGAGTGAGGGAGGCTGGAGATGTGGTGACAGATTCAGTGGCTGCTGAGAAGCCAGGCAGCCCAGAACAGCTAGCATGGCCAGGCTGAGAGTGAGTGCTGGCAGCAGAGGCGGACTGTTGTCGGGGTGGGTGTGTCAGGCAGGCCAGTGGTAGGTGGAGTCGCGTTGCATTGGACAGGGGCGGCTGGAGGCAGGTTGTGCCAAAGGCGGTGGAGGCGTCCAGCTCGACAGCGCCGTGCATAGCGGGGCTTCAGACATAGCCCCAGCTGACGGATGCGCTGGTAGACCTCTCTGCTGAGGTAGCTCTTGCTGTCATATAGCACTTGCTGTCCCATTCGCTTGATGAAGGACAGATCCATTGTGGTAGACACACACACACACACACACACACACACACACACACACATATATATATATATATATATATATATGGGTGAACAAACTGTGTGAGCAACGACCCTTTCCTCTTACACTCCCCCCTTATCACTCCTCCCACCACCCCCACCCCACCCCTCTCATTCCCCTTCTGAGGGGGCGATGTCAATTCCAGCCTTTTGCTTGCACGTGAATGCTACGTGGACACGCCAGTCAATGTCAATAGAGCGAAGTCCACACCTTTTACACTATAAACACAGATCACCAGTCAATGTCAATGACTGAAGTCCATGACTTTTACACTATCAACACACATAACCAGTCAATGTCAATGGACGGAAATCCATAACTTTTACACTGTCAACACAGATCACCAGTCAATGTCAATAGACGGAAGTCCATACCTTTTACACTATCAACACAGATCACCAGTCAATGTCAATAGACAGAAGTCCATGACCTTTAAACTATCAATACAAATCACCAGTCAATGTCAATAGAGCGAAGTCTATGACTTTTACACTATCAACACAGATCACCACTCAATGTCAATAGAGCGAAGTCTATGACTTTTACACTATCAACACAGATCACCACTCAATGTCAATAGAGCGAAGTCTATGTACTTTTTACATTATCAACACAGATCCTCATTCTGCTCTATGTGCCCAGTTAACGCAGCAGTCACAGCACTTAAATTCCGTCAAGACACCTGATTTTGACCATTTTTAATTTAATTTTCCTTAAAAGCCTAAATCCAACAGTGACTCTATTTTTGTACAGTGAAAGAGAGCTGTCTTCCATCTTCTTGATGATAAATGTTTTGAAAGCGAAAATGTCTATTTTGTAGTTGTTTGATTGAGTTGAAAATAACATACTTCGAACAAGGAGCACTGATTCAGTGCTTGAAGACGCCAATGAGTTGGTTGCTTTCTCTTCAAAATTAACCAATGAAATAAACTGTTGGCAGCCCGCTAACTGGTATGATATGAAGCAGGAACGACTGTATCTGTATGATGACGCCATTGATTCAAAATTCTCCAGGAAATTCGGTCATATTCATTTTTAGAAGACAGTCGCTATCATTCTCACGACGTGACCTGAGTGACAGATCACTTGCCGCGAGTCGAGTATTTTCGCCCCACGTCGCCGAGTGGTAAGTCGGGTATCGTGATCATTCTCGCGGCGTGTTGCGAAAAGGCCACGTTCAGTGTTGCAGCCTGATGAGGTCTGTAATAACACGGCTATAGGCTGCTAACCAAAGACTGACCAGGGGCATGGGATATCCTAATGCCAGTTGCTTCCACTCCTCTGCAGCTGGCCTTCACTGATCATGTCTCATTGATGCAGATGAGTCTACTGGTCGACTGAAATGCGTCTGGAATATCCCCACCTTAGATGTGTTATCACATGTGCGTAACTTGACTGTGAGGCGTGAAATAAGTAGGCCCATTAGATCATCTGAAAATACAACACTGCCACATTCGCTCTTTTTGATCAGCATTCATAAAACCTGTGCATCTGTGACTTTAATAGGTCATAATCACTGTACAGTTTTTTTTTTTTTTTTAATGATTCAGATAGAATGAGATTGAATGAGATATGCATATCTGTAGTTTGATGGTTCAGAATTTGTACGCATGCATGTATATATTTTTTCCTTTCTGTCGTTATTGTGAACAAAATCTTGTTTATCTGATTGTTTATTGTCGTGTGTTTATGATATATGTAAAAGGAGAACCGCTGAACACTTTCGAATTACAGACATAAAACATCAGCAATAGTAGCTATAGCAATGATTGATAGTATTCAGTAATACACAAATAGTATCCTCACTCTGGGTTTGTTTGACAGAATCCTTGTTGAAGAAAGCATTACAAAATGTGTATGCATGCATATAATTTATGTAGTTGTTCTTCTCGCCCTAATCGGGAAAAAACAACACTTGCTTACCTTATTGTTTATTTTATGTTTCTATAGCATGTGCAAAATGAGAAAGTCTCATCTATTTAAACCACAGACATAAAACATCAACAATGACAGCTACAACAATGATAGTGTCCAGGAACCGACGACAAACGGTGTTCTCACATTGGAATTGACAGAATCCTTGCCGGAGAAACCTTAAAAAAAAAAGTGTACGCATTCATGCATGCAGGTAGGTTTTTTCTTTCTTTCACTATCATTGTGAAAAATACACTTGTCTATCTTATTGCTTATTTTCATGTGTGTTTATAATACGTGTGAAATGAGAAAGCCCCCTTAACTACTTAAACAACAGACGTAAAATGTCAACAATGACAACAACAACAACAATGATAATTAGTATCTAGAAAGACACAAAAAGTATCCGCACATTCGAGTGGATTGAACCCTTTTCAGAGAAAGCACGATAGTGTCCAACACCTCAGATTGCTCCAGAGCTGTGACGAATCGATCCCACTTTTGAAATGTATCCAAATTAACCGGCGGTGCCCCATAGTCGCTGCAGTCCAGACGAGAACAGCTATACACCTCTCTATATGCATAGCATTTCCCTCCAAGTTGGACCTGCACAATGAAATGATGAAGACAAACACAAATGAACTAATCACCTGGACAATATAATTGTATATTTTAATTACATAATTCCTAATACAAGCACAGTCATTTAAAAGCGAGAACCTTATGTTGGCTGCTTCAAGGTCATTGCGTGCGAGAAGCAGTCTCTATAACTTCACACACAATAGACAGGTGTAGCTGATGAACATGAAGTGGCAGAAAGCGTTCGATCCCTAAAACCTACACCTGCCAAAACATACTACGGGCATAACGACTTTTCTTCTTTCTGCGTACGCAGGCTGATACTCCAGCGAACACTCCCTGTATAGACAGGCAAGGATTAATCCTATCTTCCCAACAAAGGGAGTGGGTTTTTTGTGTATGAAGTTTTGTATCCCACCATTAAGGCAGCCATACTGCAACTTCGGGGAAGGTACATGCTATGTGTAACGTGTCATCCATACCAACGCCCAAACTGGCCTTC
Source organism: Conus betulinus (assembly GCA_016801955.1). Lineage (NCBI taxonomy): Eukaryota > Metazoa > Mollusca > Gastropoda > Neogastropoda > Conidae > Conus > Conus betulinus. Next base: position 31,368 of record JADBJO010008764.1, read on the forward strand.
TCTTCAGAAAGTTGGGCGATGCGATTTCACGAGTGTGCAAGATGTTACGCGTGCGTTCACACACGGAACCTCAGTTTACAGTCTCATTCGAAGGACTGTATGGGGAATGGAGTCAGAACTAATGTCACTCTGAGGGAAAAATCCCCCAGCACCGAAACGATCCGGCGGAAATTCGAACCTGCAACCCCAGGATCACCAAGATTACGAGTCCGGCGCTCTACCACTGAGCTATTCCGGCCGCCGAGAACGACTGTAAGCGTCAGCTGGAGAAAAGAAGCTCTGTGATGATAAGGTCAGAGGCAAGAAGAGAGTTGGACTCCTGGCAAATAGGTGGATTCTCTGACCCCCGGCTGAGGAGCTCAACCAGCTTCAGATCATCTTGGAAACGCTAAGATCCTTCTCCTGAGCTGGAAAACGCAGGTGCTGTTGACTGTAAAGGTAACATCTGTGCAAAGGCCAATAAGACCCTTGGCTTCCTCAGGCGTAACCTAAAGATCAGCGCCACCCAGCTAAAGGCCACAGCCTACAGAGCCATGGTACGACCCACGCTGGAATATGCCTGTACTGTGTGGGGACCCCTACACGAAGACAAACGAGGACAAAGCTGGAATCTGTCCAAAGGAGGGGCGGCACGTTTTGTCACAGGACGTTATCACAACTCCTCCAACGTTAGCAGCCTCATCAAGCAGCTGGACTGGTACCCCTAAGACAGCGAAGAAAGAAAGAACACCAGACTGACCATGCTGTTCAAGATCATACATGGTTTGGTCTGTGTGGACAGATCCCAGATGATTCCTGCTCCAACCCGTCAACGCAGAGGACATGAACAGCAACTCAAACAACTACAGTGCCGAACCTTGTATCGACAGGGGTCCTTTTACCCACGTACAATAAAGGAGTGGAATGCCCTGCCCGATACAGTAGTCGAGGCAAAGACTCTTGACATGTTTGTGTCAAGAGTAAGTAAATTACATTAAACCTCTGCCTTTTTTTTTTTTTTTTTTTTTTTTTTTTGTGTGCTGCCTCAACCCACATTCATAAGCGTCAGAATAGTCGACACGATGACTGTGGACGTTAACTGGATGATGATGATGAACAACCACTAACGCACAGCTTTCTTCATCAACGTGTTCCAATCATAAAAGAGAACCTAAGAGAATATTCACTGTTCCGCCGAACGAAAAGGATAAAACAAAAGAAAAAAAGAAAAAAAAAAAAAAACGACAAAACACGACACGTTTCGACCTCTTTCGTCCTTTTCAGACAAGACAAACAGCATTCAAGACAACGAAAAGGAAAGACGAACAAACACATTTCTCCACAAATTGGGCGCAAAGTGGATGTGTGTTTAAATCATGTACAGAAAGAAGAAATATGTGTTTCCATGGCTGATGATGTAACTGTGGATGTCAATGTCTATGCATGTGAGTATTTGCTCTTTTATGTTGTGGTAGATCATCAGAAGAGTTATTGTGGTAGATCATCAGAAGAGTTTATTTCCCACAGCTGCGTAACATATCACATGCACGCGCACGCACGCACGCACGCGCGCGCGCGCGCACACACACACACACACACACACACACACACACACACAATTAACTCCACTTCTCTTCTCGTTATTAATGCATGATCTGCCAAACAAATTATCAAAAAATGTTGTTCTTGTCCAATATGCAGACGATTTATGCATGTGGATGGATGAAACGTTAAAAAGGAAACTTCACAACGAGATATAAAATTCGTCAAAAAGATCTTTCAGGGAGAACTAAACAAGATTGTGGATTATGTGAAGATAAATGGATTAAGTCTGTCAACCGAAAAAAACAAATATGATTCTTTTTAACACAGTGGATCTAACCCAGAAATATGCCTGTTTTCACATTGGATGATACTCCTCTTAAGTACGTAACAGAGATTAAATTTCTAGGAGTTTATTTTACATCTAAATTATCATGGAACTTTCATATCGAATATTTATTAACAAAAGCGAGAAAAACATTAAACTTTCTGAAAATTATTTCTAAAGAAAAGTGGGGGCAAGATCCAGCTACTTTGATTACTCTATGTAAATCTTTATTGAGATCAAAAATAACTTATGCCCAAGAAATATTCTTCAATGCGCCTAAATATCTATTACAAAAACTGCAAAGTATTGAATGTAAGGCATTGAAATTAGCACTTGGACTTCCTGTGCACGCATCATTGTCACGTACATATTATGAAGCCGAGGTACGTCCTCTAGATGATTATAGAGATTTAACATGTTGTAAATTTGTCATTAAAAGTACAGCTAGAAAAAACACATATCAAATCAGAAATTAAAATGAGATCAGATTTTGATTTTCCGAAAAGAGCAAAGTCTATATCTTCTCAAAAAATAACTATAGCAACTTTACACATCAAAAATACTTTCAGATTCTGGGGTTTCTTTAGAAAAAAGGAAGCTTTCTCTCCCAGACCATCTTTTTGTCCAATTCCACCCTGGGAACTTAAAAAAAGCTCATTTTGATATTGATCACACCAACATAAAAAAAGATGAAAATATCAATATGCTAACAAGTATATAGTAAGTGTCATATTGACCAGAAATACACTAACCAATTAAAAATATACACAGATGGTTCATGTATTGGTAAGCAAACAGGTTGTGCATTCTTAATCCTAGACTTGAGGGTGGAGAAATATTTTTACATTGGATGTAACATATCCATATTCACAGCTGAATTAACAGCAATACTCATGGCTTTGAATTACCTTTTAAATTTCCCCAAAACAATATTTCAAGCTCTGTTTTGTGTAGATTCAAAATCAGTCCTTCAGGCACTAAAAGATTTTCACTTGCATACTAGGCCTGAAATGATTATGAGGTAAGCTGTTTGATCCACATGCTTATTGAAGGAGGCACCCAGTTATCCTTTTGTTGGATTCCTTCAGCTTCTCTTTCTTACTGGGGTTTTTTTTTGTCTTTCTTTACTGCTTTTTGTCTTTCTTTACTGCTTTTGTCTTCCTTTACTGCCTTTTGTCTTCCTTTACTGCCTTTTGTCTTCCTTTACTGCCTTTTGTCTTCCTTTACGGCTTTTTGTCTTTCTTTACTGCCTTTTGTCTTTCTTTACTGCTTTCTGTCTTTCTTTATGCCTTTTGTCTTTCTTTACTGCCTTTTGTCTTTCTTTAGTGCGTTTTGTCTTTCTTTACTGCTTTCTGTCTTTCTTTAGTGCGTTTTTTGTCTTTCTTTACTGCCTTTTGTCTTTCTTTACTGCCTTTTGTCTTTCTTTACGGCTTTTTGTCTTTCTTTAGTGCGTTTTTGTCTTTCTTTACTGCTTTCTGTCTTTCTTTATTGCTTTCTGTCTTTCTTTACTGCTTTTTGTCTTTCTTACTACTCTCTGTCTTTCTTTACGGCTTGTGTCTTTCTTTCCGCCTTTTGTCTTCCTTTACTGCTTTTTGTCTTTCTTACTGCTGTTTGTCTTTCTTTACTGCTTTTTTTGTCTTTCTTTACTACTTTTGTCTTTCTTTACCGCTTTTTGTCTTTCTTACTACTTTTTGTCTTTCTTTCCGCCGTTTGTCTTTTTTTTGCTGCTTTTTGTCTTTCTTTACCGCTTTTTATCTTTCTTACTGCTGTTTGTCTTTCTTTACTGCTTTTTCGCCTTCCGTTGTCGACCATTCTCCTGTACTCGTTTTGGAAACGATCTCAAACTTTTGTTCTCTCTCAAAGCAGTTTACGACAGACCAGTGTTCTGTTGGTATGTGGCAGTTAGGTGGTGAACATTGTACACTGCAGTGTTGTGTGTTGGTATGTGGCAATTCGGTGGTGAAAATTCTCTGCAGTGTTGACATCGGCTCTCCATTCAGGAGTGTCTGCCTGACCATAAGCGTTTTTGTAATGTCTTGCATGGCATCGTTTATTATTTCTTTTAGTCTGGGAGTGTAAACCTAAGGATAATTCCTGACTGTACGGCCAAATCTATAAGCCATCAGTTGTTGATGCTTCAGATGTCATATAAACGTTGTTGTTGTTAAACAGTAAACACGTGGGTAACTTTTGCTCCCGTAAGAAAACCTAACACAGGGTAACTTTTATTCAAGCCTGGCACAGCCTTTTAAACTTAAATACAGTCAGACAAATACAAAGATGAAACATCTAATAGTGGGGGAAAAAAAAACAAGCGCAGGCCAACAAAACAACTGTCTTCATAGTAATGACGTGGCAAAGATTTGGACTTAAGGAGGGGGGTAGGGGGAGATGGAAGATGGAAACTGGGAACATGAAGTTAAGAAAATATATTACAGGTATGAAAAGTCTTCACTAGCTGCATAAGGGAACCATCGTAATCTCTTTTGAAGGCAGATATATTAGTACTGTGGTGTGTCTCTATTTGACGCCAGGAGCACAGACACAACCAGCCATGTCTCCCTGATGAGTTCCGATCCAGCGGACGAAAGGCCTCGGAGCAGGCAATTCAAAATATTTGCCTTCAAAGGGATTACGATGGTTCCCTTATGCAGCTAGTGAAACTTTTCATATCTGAAATATATTTTCTTAATTTCATGTTCCTAGTTTCTCCATCTTCCACCTCTCCCCCCACCCCCACCCCCTTCCTTAAGTCCAAATCTTTGCCAAGTCATTACTATTAAGACAGTTGTTTTGTTGGCCTGTGCATGTTTTTTTTCCCCACTATTAGGTTGTTCATCTTTGTATTTGTCTGACTGTATTCAAGTTTAAAGGGCTGTGCCAGGCTTGAATAAAAGTTACTCTGTGTTACGTTTACTTATGGGAGCAAAAGTTACCCCACTTGTTTACTGTTTATTGTTAACTGTTTCCTGCCTCATTGCATTTCCAATTCGTTTCGATTAAATCGAGGTTATTTGTATTTGTTTCTGTCCGTCTTTGTGTTTATCTTTTGAACTCCCTTGCATCCTTGGGTGGATCCTCAAGTGCAGGCTCAAAGATTGTCCCCTACATTTTACATTTGCTTAATGTCTTTAGTTTTTTTTCAGCAACTTTTTTCCTCCCCAAACTTTCGTTCGGTTTCATTTTCTACGCTTCACTGGTTGCTTTGGGGGTGCTGTTGGATTCTTTTTTTGCACCCTTGGTGGTGAGAACACCACGGTATTATGGACTGTGGTGTGTCTGTACTTGACGCCAGGAGCACAGACACAACCAACCGTGTCTCCCTGATGAGTTCCGATCCAGCGGACGAAAGGAATCGGAGCAGGCAATGCAAATAATATATCTGCCTTCAAAAGAGATTACGATGGTTCCCTTATGCAGCTAGTGAAGAGTTTTCATATCTGTAATATATTTTCTTAATTTCATGTTCCTAGTTTTTCTACATCTTCCACCTCCTCCCTCCACCCCCTCCTTAAGTCCAAATCTTTGCCAAGTCATTACTATTAAGACAGTTGTTTTTGTTGGCCTGTGCTTGTTTCTTTTTACCCCACTATTAGATTGTTCGTCTTTGTATTTGTCTGACTTTATTTAAGTTAAAATGCTGTGCCAGGCTTGAATAAAAGTTTCTCTGTGTTAGGTTTTCTTATGGGAGCAAAAGTTACCCCACTTGTTTACTGTTTGTTAACTGTTCCCTGCCTCATTGCAGTTGTTGTTGTACTCTGAGTACAGTCAAATCTATAAGCCATCCGTTGTCAATACTTCAGATGTCACATGAACGTTGTTGTTGATGATGTTGTTGTTGTAGTTATTTTGTTTTGTTTTTGTCGGTTGGGCCATAGCTATGAAAATCTAAATTGTATCGAATAATGATGACCGTTACCAACTGTTCCCAACAATGCAGGTCAGACCAAACGTAGGTCTGCCTAGCCCCTGCAGGAAATATGTCCCGATATGTCCAGTGACAGTTCCTCTCAGTGACCCGACGCAGGCTGCTATCACAGAGGAGTCAGCTTGGAGCAGCACTAACACGATGCATTGCATCAGATTATTATCAAGAGTACTTAAGTAGCGCCTATCCTCAGCTAGGGACCAAGCTCTAAGCGCTTTACAATCCACACTGTCGTGTATACGATGGGCTGCCTACCTGGTTAGAGCCGGTTAAAGAGCTGCCTGCTGGCGTTCTGTTCAGTCCTTTGCCTTGTCATTCAGTCAATATCAACCACTCACTTTCCTTCCTTCAGTCTTACAATTTTCCCACAGGGTGCATGCCAGGTGTAACGTGTCATCCATACCAACGGCCAAGCTGGCCTTCTCTTCTGAAAGTTGGTGATCGATTTTACGTGTGTGCATGATGTTATGCGTTCGTTAACACATGGAGCCTCGTTTTTTTAGTCTCATTCGAAGGACTGTATGGGAAGTGGAGTCAGAACCAATGTTAACTCCGAGGGAAAAAATCCCTCTGTGCCGAAATGGCCCTGCAGAGATTGAACCTGCAACCTCAGGATCACCGAGATTACAAGTCCGGCGCTCTACCAACTGAGCTATTCCGGTCCCATTCCATCCTTATCCCGCCCTGTTTTTATGGATGTACTAAAAAAAAAAAAAAAAAAAAAAACAACAAAACGTGGTGTTTGATGATGATGATGATGATGATGATGATCTCTCTCTCTCTCTCTCTCTCTCTCTCTCTCTCTCTCTCTCTCTCTCTCTCTCTCTCTCTCTCTCTCTCTCTCTCTCTCTCTCTCTCTGTGACTGTCTGTCTGTCTGTGATGATGACGATAATATCCTTCTATCTATTTCTCTGTCCACAAGTTGGTACGACGTGGAAGATGTTCGGGAGGAGTTGTCTGTCTCCTGTTTCTCATATACGACACATTAATGATGATAGTGATTGTTGAATGTATTTTGTTTTGGATGAATTTTTTCCCCATTTCTCTGAAAATATTCTGTTTGTTTTTGTACGTATAGACCCCTGAGCGTTCACCACATTACCCCTGCTTATGATCATGACAGTGGGAGCAGTATACTTGAAGAAAGTCTTGTTGACAAGATGCTTTTTGTTTGATCTCTCTTTCTCTCTCTCCTCTCTCTCTTCTCTCTCTCTCTCTCTCTCTCTCTCTCTCTCTCTCTCTCTGACCATTCAATTCCTCTCTGTCTCTCTGGTTTTCTCTCTCCCTCTCTCTGATTGGTTTGACAGTGTCTGTTTGGTGATGAAAAGGAAAGCACTAACACGACTTAGAGTGTGGCTTCGTACGATGAGCAATAGCACCAAAAGTGAGTTATTGCAAGAAGAAAATGCAAAAACTTTACGAAGAAGAAGAAAATGTTCAGTAAAATCTTCTACATTGGAAAACAATAACAAAAAGGAGCGTCATTTAAAAGAGTATATCCTAAAAATATTTATCTCCCTGGTTACATGGTATGGGCATTTTAAACATTTGTTACATAAAGATATTTCAGGTGATGATGAACTTACTATTGTTACCGATGGGGGAAAGGACGAGTATTTCAATCGTCCCATTTTAAAGAACAAATTATGGTTGCCATACGGAAAATTAAAACTCACAAATCAGCAGGCCCTGATTCTATTATTGGTAAATTGTTGAAGTATGCTAGAGTTCAAGTTCTTGACTTTTTACGAGCTCTTTTCCATAGAATGTTTGATGATGGTATCTTCCCAGAGAACTGGACAGAGTCTGTAACTTACCGATATTCAAGAAAGGCGATATAAGTAATCCTAATAGTTACAGAGGTATCTCTTTGGTTGACGTTAGTAGTAACATGTATATAGTATTATTAACAACAGATTACAGGAATGGATTAATTGAAATTTACATTACGGGAGAACATCAAACTGGCTTCACAAAGGTTACTCTACTATCGATCAAATGTTGTCTTCTTGCGTTTGTTAAAAAAAAATTGTCTTTAAATCGTAAATTTTTTGTTGCCTTTATTGACTGAAAAAAAAAAACAACACCTCTGACTCCATCAATAGAAAGCTTGTATGGACACTATTACTTAAAAATAGTGTCAAGGGGAAACTATGTAGCTGTATTAAAACCAGTGTAAGAAGTGGCTCCGGTCTGACACGTTTAATAATTGCGTTGCTGGGGTAACGCAAGGTGATGTCTGTAGCCCTGCGTTGTTTTCTATGTTCATTACTGAGGTCACCATTGAGGTTATCAGTAATGGCCTTCATGGTGGACGATTTCCAGATGAAGTGTTAGAATTGTTAATCCTACTATTAGCAGGTGACGTCGTTTTGGCTTCAGAAACGATAGATGGGCTTACAGCATCAGGTAGATAATCTGCGCAGGACTGCTTCCTCACTAGAGCTGAAAGTGAACTTGAATAAAAGCAACATTACGGTGTTTCGAAAGGGAGGATTTGGCGCCGAGGGAAAGATGGATGTATGATGGACTTATTAGACCTTTATGATGAATGTGTATAAATACTTGGGGATCTATATTTCTGTATGTCTAAGTTTTAACTTTGCTTGTAAACACCTTGCATTTTGGTCAAATTGATTGATTGATTGATTGATTAAATTTAACGTCTGTTCACAACAATGGTGATATTGGACTAAAAATGAACTAATCCACACAAAAAAGGCAAATAAAAACGGCTGTGTGAGAGTTTGTGTCTGTCTTTGCGCGCGCGTGTGTATGTGTGTGTGTGTGTGTGTGTGTGTGTGTGTGTGTGTGTGTGTGTGTGTGTGTGTGTGTGTGTGTGTGTGTGTGTGTGT
>JADBJO010008764.1:45000-62500 GCA_016801955.1 Conus betulinus
ATACTCGAAATCATCAGGAAACAGGTACGCTCTGAAGGAAAAAAGTGAGTAAAGTCATCAAATTGAGAGTCTTCGACAGCTTGTCTGAGCTACATTCTCCAGCAAAAAATTGCATGGGGCTATATTTGTCCCGGGGCAAAGTGAAGAAGGTCACGTGGTTCCGTGGTGTCGTGACGGTGGTACAAGATCTCTTCGATTGGAAACGTCGGTCACATGCGCCTAGGTTAGGGGTCTGTATGTATCCTGCACATGGAGGACGATCACATAGTCATTCTCTCTCTCTCTCTCTCTCTCTCTGTATGTATCCTGCACAGGTAGGATCATAGTCTCTCTCTCTCTCTCTCTCTCTCTCTCTCTCTCTCTCTCTCTCTGTATGTATCCTGCACATGTAGGATCATAGTCACTCTCTCACTCTCTCTCTCTCTCTCTCTCTCTCTCTCTCTCTGAAACCCTGAGAACATTAGGGGCCCAAGGAAAAGTAGGCTACTACAGAGGGAGGCAGCTACGAGTGAAGGACAAAGACAGTGTGCCATCAGGACAGTATGAACCGCAACAAAGGTGACATAACAGAGAGCACCAGGCTGGGAGTGGCCGTGCGATGGGAGGGGGGGAGTCTGGGTGGACAATATGCATGGAGAGGCCGAGGAGAGGGTAGGGAGAGGGACGGAGCTAGGGGATGGAGGGGGGGGGGGGGGGGGGGGGGGGGGGGGGGGGGGGGGGGAGGGGGTAGACAGGGGGAGGGGGAAATGGGGATAATGTGGGAGTTGAGGGGGAGGGGGGAGGGGGACAAGGAAGTACATGGACAAGGGGGAGGGGGTTGGGGTGGAGAGTGCAAACGGGGGTGGGGGGGGGGGTGGGGGGGGAATGGGGGGTGTGGGAGGGAAGGAATACAGAGGGGCGCATGGGAGCAAGGGAAAGGGCGAGGAAGATGGGGGGAGAGGGATGGAGGAGGAGGGGAGTGACAGTGAGGGATAAACGGGGATGGGGTGGGGGGGGGGGGGAGAGAATGTGGGGCCGAGAGGGGGGAGGAGGAGGGAGGAGATGTGTGGGTATGGGTGGGGTGGGGTGGGGGGGGGGGGAGTGCAAGCGAAAGACAAAGGTATGAGGATACGGACGATTCTGGAAGTGAGCATGAAAACGTAAAAGAATATGATCGGCGAGCAAAAAAGAGAACGGAGCGCAGGAAGAAGAAGAAAAAGGTGTGGAAGATAGATTGAGTGAATATGATGGAAAGAACAGTGAAGAAAAAGAGGTAAAGGATGGTGTGGATGAGGGAAATGAAATACGTGTATGTGGAAGTGTGACGATGAGTGAGCGGGAAAGCCTACCACAGAGTATTTGGGAGATGACAGAGTTAGAAGAGGGCAAGGGACACAGCGCGCAGAGGGAGAGACAAGTGTACAGTCGATATCGATCGATAGGCCACACAGTCAGGGAGACCTGGGTGGGTACATAGGGTCAGAGCCAGTTGCAAACTCACAATGCGAGTCAGAAGGCACAAGTGAGCAACCATCGATCGATGGGGGGCCTTACTCGCAGCAGGTGACTGTCACACACATAGGAGAGAGAGAGGGAGCGGTACTGATCGAGGGAGTGCAGGACTCGTGTCACGACACCACTAGTCACACACAGAGCGCACACAGCGATAGAGGGACAGTCAGAGCAAAAGGAGGGGGGGGGGGGGGGGGGGGGGCACAAACCATAAAGAAACAGGCATTACGATCAAATGCAAACAATACAATTACTTCAAACAGACAACTAGAAAAAAAAACACACTCAAATACACCACAAAAAAAAGACATAAAGGGTACTAAATGAGGGGCAGGCCAAGGCGGTCCAAAACCAGATCCAAACAATAGTGAGGGAGGGAGAGAGAGAGACAGAGTGAGAGTGAGAGAGCGAGAGTGAATCAGGAAAGAACAGAGGATGAGACAAAAGATGAGAGTGAGAGAGCGAGGGGAGAGAGAGGAGGGACGGAGAGAGGAATGAGAAAGCTAAAACATTGTCCTTTTTTATGTTGGAATGTGGAAGGGTTGGCTGAGAAATTATTGGACCCTGATTTCACTGAATTTGTCACCGCCTTTGACTTTTGTTGTTTCTCAGAAACATTTACTTTAAAGGATTTTGATTTCGATGTAAAGTTTCATGATTTTTTGCACATGTAACTGGCCAGCGATAAAGTATACACAGAGGGATAGGCCTTCAAGAGGTACTAAAACTTGTTAGAGACTAAAAAGTTAACAGATCATAATCAACTGCTAAAAACTAATATTCAGAATGTACTGTGTGTGAAAGTGAACAGAAATCTATTGCAGAGTGAGAAAGATATATTATTTTTCGGTGTATATGTTCATCCAGTAGATAGCAGGCTTTATGCTGATAAAGATTTTTCATGTACACTGGGAATGATTGAACAATACATAATTACGCAGACTGAGCAAGGAAACGAATTTGTGCACATTATCGGTGGGGATCTAAATGCACGAATTGGGGAGTGGGGGTTGATTGGCGATGAAGATGATGTTATATTCGACAACGACCAGAATGTATATGCACGCAAGTCCAAGGACCCATTAATCAACAACTTTGGCAAAAAATTAATTGAACTATGTACCCCTAAATGAATTGACAATGGAAAATCTCGACGATGCATTTACATTCTTCTCAGAAAGAGGCAATAGCACTATAGACTTCTATATATGCTCGCCAGATATGCTTGAGGTGGTAAAAACATGTGCTATAGGAGAAAGAATTGAATCTCACCATATGTCTATCATATCAGAGCTACAGAGTACACTACAGAATACACAACTAGAGAAACAAGAGAGGAAATTTGTAAACATAATTAGATGGGACTCAAGTAGATCACAGGAATATACATAGTTTTTTTTTTTTTAACAGAAATAGCACAAAGAAGGCTAAAACAGATAACAGGAGAGGTGGAGCAAGATGTAGACGCAAATATAGAAAATGTCAATACATTATTGAAAGAGGCAGGAGGATGTATGTACAAAACAATATGGACAGGGCAAGAAAGTAAATCAATAAATGGATGGTATGGTGACGATTGTAAGCAGAAAAAGAAAGAAGCCAGACAAGCCCTAAATAAACTTAGATTTACAGATAAAGGGAAGAATCCAAATAAATATGAAGAAAGGGAAGTATAGAAACAAAAGAGCGTTCTACCAAAAAACAATCAGAGAAAAAAAAAAAAAAACTATATAGAAATCAAATTTATGACACACTTACGCAAAGCTCAAAAAACAGTCAGAAGTTGTGGAGTACAATAAAGAAGATGAGGAGGAAAGAAAAACAAACTACCAGAAATTACCTCTACCCAGTGGAAAGAGAATTTTGAGAGCATATTGAACCCACAAACAACGCTGACAGAGGAATAATGAAACAGAAGTATCACTAAAAACGAGGAAGAAGTTATAGCACAGGACTTAGATGGAGAAATAACGGAACAAGAAATAAAGTTAGCATTAAAAAGACTAAAATCAAGAAATAAAATTAGCATTAAAGAGAGTAAAATCAGGCAAATCATCAGGAATAGATCAAATCCCCCTAGAATTTCTAAAGACTATCGGAAACGTAATAAACACCGTACTTGACAAAGTTGTTCAATACTTTATTTCTAAATAGCTATTTTCCCATAGAATGGGCACAAGCGGTGATCCTACCTCTTCACAAAAAGGGGACAAGCATAATCCAGGGAATTACGGGAGGAATTTCATCACTATGTATGATAAGTAAAAATATATACAGCCATATCAAATTAAAAAATATACAATTGGGCGGAAGAAGAAAATAAAATCAGTAGAGAACAAGCAGGATTTAGAAAGGGATACTCTACAACTGACCACATTTTCACCCTAAACTAGCATGGTGTCAAACTGCCTATATGGCAGACGTAGAAGCAAACTGTATATAGCATTCATCGACTACCAAAAAGCGTTCGATATGGTAAATAGGGAGAAATTATGGGAAATTCTAAAGAAGCATAAAATCTCTCACCCAAATGTTAAATATGTTAAAAGGGATTTATGAAACAGTACAAGCCTATGTCAGACACGGCACCAAAAATAAAAACAGATTTTTTTTTAATGTTCAGCAGGAATAAAACAGGGCTGTTTATTATCTCCTCTAATTTTTTCACTTTTAAAAAACGGCGGTAGCAGATAGAGTTACAAAGAAAGGAAAACATGGCTACCAGCTTTTAGCAGGAGCCGAAGAAACCTTCACGCTGCTGTTCGCAGACGATATTGCCTTAATTTTCTTAACACCAGCAGCAGGGCTACAGAATCAGCTGAAGAACTCGCAGGAAGCCTCAGATACAATAGGTCTAACAGTAAATCTACAAAAAAACAAAGATCATGGATTTTAGAAAAGGCGGGTACTTAGGCAAAAAAGAAAAATGGTTTTTACAAAGGGCGAGAGATAGAAGTGTTTAATAGCTATAAGTACCTAGGATTTACACTAACAACGAAGCTATCAGTAGACATTTTACTTTCAGAATATGCAGGCAGAGCTAAAGGGAAAACAACAGAAAAAAAAAGAAAACAATGTACAGTCTGGGACATCTAGATATGACTATTTACTTTAAATTATTTGATTCACAAGTGAAACCATTACTTCTATACGCAGCAGAAACATGGGGTATGACTGGATATAAAGCTATAGAGAGCGTTCACCTATTCGCTAATAAAAAAATATTTGGGGGTTGCAAAGAAAACACCAAATAACTTAGTATATGGAGAACTAGGTAGATATCCCATTTGTGTAGATAGCACTATAAGAGCGGTAAGATACTGGCTCAAGTTGCTAAAGATGTCTCCAAATGGAATACCCAAACAGGCGTATGAAGAGAGAGAAGGCCGAAAATGTTAAGACCAAAGCTGGGCAAGAGACGTAAAACGCTGCCTAGACATGTATGGCTTTTCAGCAGTCTGGTTAAACAAAGGAGTAGGTGACGAGGACAGGTTTCTACGAACATTAAAACAAAGAATCACTGATTGCTATAAACAACACTGGGCGTGATAAAATAAGTATTTGTGAGAGGTTTAATACAAACTATTTTTTCAAATCAATACACCAGCCTGAGGAATACCTATATAATATTACAATAGCAAAATTCAGAAAAGCATTAACCAGATTACGCCTAGGAACTAATGAATTACACACAAATAAAAAGTACATAGACAACGAAGCAATGACAACTTGTCCCTTTTTGCCCCAGTAGAAGAAACAGCACTGCATTTCCTCAAAGTATGCCCATGCTATAGGCAACTAGGGCAAAATACATATCGAACCACTTTCAAAACGTTAGCATAATCACTATACAAAGTTTAGTACAAAATAGCAATACAGAAACAACCAGAGACGTGGCCATATTTACATATTATGTATTAGAATATAGAGAATCTTATACATAGGCAGTATAAAGTATAAGCACAACTGAGAAAATAGAAATACCAGAAATAAAACATCAATAGTATAAAGTATAAAACAACCAGCACGTATGTATGAGAGTATGAAGGCGGGAAAGGTGCTATGAGAAGGCCCTAAGGCCACAAAATATATACCTCATTGCTACAAACCAAAGGTCGCGAGGTGTTTTAACTCTATGGGGTTGTAGACCTTGATGTGTTTTCTTGAATGCTTATGTATGCTTCTTGGATCCAAAATGGACATCGCATGATATCAAAGGAAAGGAGCTAGTAAACACATTGAGGAGATATAACAAAAGATAGATATGTTTTGTAAAATTAGAGATGTCATATTCATGTTTAGAATTTGGAATGTTAAGGTCGAGTAGTATTTAAGGATAGCTTCTTCAACATATTGTTGTGTAGGTAGAGATGAAAAGGAATGAACGGGAATACAGGGACTGGAAGATGTACTGATGTTGTACACACACTGGAATACAGGCCTACGGGCTCCACGAGGGTTAAGGGAAGATAAAGTAGAACACAGTCATACTTGTGGGATAAATGAAGTGTCAAAACAAAGGATATAAGAGAAGGATAGATGGGGTGTGAAGGAAAATATACATGATACAAAGTAGAAACAAATTGTATAGCCTGTTATAAAATTACCTTATAGCCTACTGATTTGGGATATGATCTATGAATCAATGACAATGGCAAAATGGGAAAATATAAATTTGTATAAATCTCGAATACTTAATAGGAACACACTGATTGAAATACACAATGACTTGTATTTGCCACTTCTTGTGTACACCTGATATAGACAGGCCGGAAGCCTCATAATAAAAGGCGCGGCGCATTTGCGCGCACGTCATACGTCTCTCTCTCTCTCTCTCTCTCTCTCTCTCTCTATGCATCCTGCACAGGTAGGTTCATAGGCATTCTCTCTCTCTCTCTCTCTCTCTCTCTCTCTCTCTCTCTCTCTGTCCAACAGTCAGAGTGGCATGCGAGCGTACCTGTCTAACCAGTCCAGCAAGTCTCTATGTGGGGAAAGGGGTACGGGTGGTACTAGAACCTTGCGTTCAAACTCTGTAAAAAGCAAATAGGACAGGCTAGACCATCCACAACAATGGACTTTCTTAAGTTACAATGTTGAAAATTTGTTTCCAAAACTACGTGATGTTTCTTTTGTAAATTATGTTAACAAATTTGATTTTTGTTTGCCTTACAGAAACCTTTTAGATTCGTCTTTTGACTATAAATGCATCTTCAATGATTATATGAAATTTCATGTTTCAGCTAGAAAGTTTTCATTTCATGGAAGAAACTCAGGAGGTATACTCCTTTTAGTAAGAAAATGTTTGGAAAAATATGTAAAAGAGATTCAGATAAATTGTGACAATACAATTGTTATAAGAAAAGATAAAACTGTTTTTGGTGTGAATACAGATATAATTTTTGTTGGTTGTTATATTGTTCCAGAAGGGAGGCCCTCTGTATAAATGATAAGATTATCAAAGATGGCGTACTTTTTATTAGAAGAGGCTTTATTGGAAAGTTTGATAAAGATGATGTATTCTTTATTTTAACTGGTGATATGAATGCACGAACAGGTCAGATGCAATCTGAGCATAAAGATATGACTATTTATGATTTTGATTTGTATGAAATGGATGACATTTTTTTTACGTAATTCAAAAGATATGGTTGTAAATAGCTTTGGGGAAAACGTTACTGGAGCTTTGTTTTCTGTTTGATATGAATATTTTAAATGGGTTTTGTGATGGAGATAAAGAGGGTAATTACACTTTTGTATCCCCTAATGGATGTAGTGTGGTTGATTACTTTTTGATTCATGTTGATTTATTACCGAAATTTGATTTGCATGTTGGTGACTGTGTTCATTCGTGGCACTTGCCAATCGAAGTTGTATGGAATAATGGTCACCGGAATCTGGAAGATAACCAGGCTAAACAATCAGGTGAAGAAAAAAAATTGTTTGGTCAAATGAAAATGTCCATAAATATAAAGACGAACTTGATAGTGATGAGTTCCAAAGTTATTTACAGTCAGCCCTCCTACAAATGGATATTGATATAAATGATAGTTTAAACCTTTTTGTTCATGCTTTATATGGAGCTGCTGCATGTATGGTCTGCACGGTAGGTCAAGGTCGAATAAAAAGTAATAACTGGTTTGATGCTGAATGTGAGAGAAAGAAAGCAGAAGTAAAAAGGCTGCTAAAAAGATTTCAGAGATGTAAAACAGCTAGTGATAAAAAAAAAAAAAGAGTAGAATATACAGTGTCACGAAAAGAATACATCAAACTGTGAGAAACTAAGCAATTAGAATTTGAGGAAAATAGACTAAAGAAAAAATAAAAGAATCCATAAACGATTCTAAAACATTTTGGTCAGTAATAAGATCTGTTAATAAGAAAAGCTTATTTATAATGAAATCTCCATCCAGCAATGGTATGATCACTTTTTTCATGTTTTCAATGATTCAGATAATACTGTTCCTCTGGAAGAAGACGTTTCACTGGATGATGAGGAAGAATCTGTGCTATTGTTCAATAACACAATTTCTAGAGAAGAAGTAATGGGTGGTATCAGACATTTAAGGACAGGGAAAAGTGCTGGACCCGATAGAATTGTTGGAGAAAAGTTAAAAGAAGCAAATTCTATCATAACTGACTACCTTGCTCGCTTATTTAATGAGCTTTTTGAACACGGCAATTTTCCTTTAGAATGGGCTAAATCTATTATTATTCCAATTTATTAAAAAAAAAAGTGATTCCAGTAACCCACATAATTATCGTGGTATAGCACTCACTAGCACCATTAGTAAAGTGTATGCTCATATTTTGAACAAAATATTGTCAAAATCGGCTGAAAATGAACGAAAAATATTAGAAGAACAAGCAGGTTTCAGGGCAAATTATAGTACTATTGACCATATATATACACTATATTCACTTGTACAGAAATATTTATTGAGCAGTTCTAATCTCTATATAGTCTTTGTTGACTTCAGGAGCGTGCGGTCAACAAGGCTCGTGCGATTGTTAGTGACAGTGGGCATACGCTTGCGCGACAGTTTGTGCTCCTTCCATCAGGCAGACGATTTTGTGTTCCCAGAGCTAAGCTGATGCGCACAAAAAAGAGCTTTTTTGTGTTCAAATCCATTGCGTTTTTAAACAAACACAACGTGTAAGAAGAGGCGATGGATCACCTGTGACACAAGCATGTGCGCGGGTGTGTATGTCCGTGAGCAAGCGGGAAAGTATAGATGCTGGAGTGTGGGTGTGTTTCTGTTTTATGTGTGCATGTCCTGGAACAGTGAGGAATAGAAATGTCTGGAATATGTCTCATCTAATGATTTTTAATGATAAATAAAATCACTCTCTCTCTCTCTCTCTCTCTCTCTCTCTCTCTCTCTCTCTCTCTCTCTCTCTCTCTCTCTCTCTCTCATACGTGCACACATTTATGTATATATAATCAAGAGTGGCTGAGTGTGTACTTTATTTGCACTACCAAAAGGAGAAAGATTGAAATTCCCCATTTTGGGTGTTACACGCATGTTTTATTGTTTGTAAGTAATTTTAATTTCCAGTGTCACGTTTGTAACTATAAATATGTATGTCTTAACTTTTAGGGCAGCGGTCACAAATGTAATTTCTCTTGTCTGTTGAGATATTTTTTGCTTCTATTTGCTGACGATGTTATTCTAATGTCTCAAAGAATTATAGGTCTCCAAAACCAATTAAAGTCACTAAAAAAGAAGAAACAGATCGTTTAGGATTAACTGTTAATTTTTAGATAAAACTAATATTTTGAAACTAGTATTTTGAAATGGTGGGCACCTTTCAATGCATGAAAAATGGTTCTATGAAATGAAGAAATAAAAGTTGTCAATTCTGATAAATACCTAAGAATGATATTTTTAACAAGATTAAGTTTGAATTTTGCTTGGGAAGAGGGAAGCAGAAAGGGTAGAAAGAGTGTTATTGAAATTTTTCAAGTCATAAAAAAGCTATTTACTACTGATCGTAATCGATTTTGGAAATTATTTGATGTCCAAATAAAACCTATTCTTACTTATGCTGCCGAAATATGGGGTTTGTACTCTAATCAGAAAATAGAAAGAGTGCATACATATGCAATAAAAACGTTTTCTTCATTTACATTTACGTGCTTCTAATACTATGCTGTACGGAGAAACTGGCTGATATCCTCTGTACACAAGATCTTTTGTCAAGTGCATAAAATACTGGCTAAAAATTGTACAGTTGCCTCAGTCTCGATTGTGCAAACAAGCATACGACACGATGGTAATTCAGCTAGAGACAGGTAAAGAGAATTGGGCCTTTCGAGTAAGAAAGTATTATCTGTAAACGGTTTTTGGTGTTGTATGGATGTTTACAGGGATTTGGAAATGATAGACAATTTATTTCAGAGTTTAAAGACAGACTGATATGTTCGTACAAACAAAACTGGCATTCGGCTATTGAGAACAATGAAAAATACAGTTGGTTTTCTTCATTTAAAAATATCTTTCAAGCTGAAAATTATCTATATGTTATAACAGACAAATGGCATAGGATTAATTTTGCTCGATTTCGATTCAGAACTCTCGGATTTAATACAAAAAAAGATGGTATCTGCCTGGGGCTTCCTCCGAATCTTCATGCCCTATGTGTGGTTATGATGTTGAGGATGAAAAACATTTCTTATTCCATTGTACAGGGGTATGAAACATTACGGAACAAACGTGATTTTTTTTTTTCATACGGATTTAGCTCAGACTCATAATGTTACATCTATTTTAGTTTCAAATGACGAAATGATTATCAAATCAGTTGCAAAATTTATTATAGCAGAGGTTCAGAAATTGAGAAAAGAAAAGATTAACCCACTATGATGCATAACCCATTAATAACCCATAATATGATGAAGATAAAGTGAATGTTCATATATCATATGATAAAGTGGATGGTCGAATTTCACATATTTTTGATTGCGTGTGCGTGCGTGTTTATCCGTGTGTGTATATGTGTGTATGCATGTGATTGGGCGGGCGCGTGTGTGTGTGTGTGTGTATGCGTGTGTGTATGGGTATGTCTGCGATGGCGTGTGTGTGTGTGTGTGTGTGTGTGTGTGTGTGTGTGTGTGTGTGTGTGTGTGTGTGCGTGCGAGTATATGTGTGTGCACGTGTGTGTGTGTGTGAAAGTGTGCGCGCGCGCGCGTGTGTGTGTGTGTGAAATTGAGTGGGCTGGTGGGTGAGTGCTTGGGATATGTATTTATGTGATTAAATGATTATAATATTATAACTGATTGAAGTTTTGTTGAGATATTTTTATTTATTTATTTATCTTTTACATTGATTTCATATGTCAGCAATATTTCCTTTCTGAGCCTATTGTTACCCCCCCACCCCCTCCTTGTCATCAGACAGTAATGGTAATGACAATAAAACATCGTCTCTCTCTCTCTCTCTCTCTCTCTCTGTATGTATGTATCCTGCACAGGTAGGATCATAGTCCTCTCTCTCTCCTCTCTCTCTCTCTCTCCTCTCTCTCTCTCTCTCTCTCTCTCTGTATGCATGTATGTATCCTGCACAGGCAGGATCATAGTCTCTCTCTCTCTCTCTCTCTCTCTCTCTCTCTCTCTCTCTCTCTCTCCCTCTGTGTGTCTCTGTATGTATCCTGCACAGGTAGGATCATAGTTCTTTCTCTCTCTCTCTCTCTCTCTCTCTCTCTCTCTCTCTCTCTCTCTCTCTCTGTATGTATCCTGCACAGGTAGGATCATAGTCATTTCTCCCTCTCTCTCTCTCTCCTCTCTCTCTCTCTCTCTCTCTCTCTATGTATCCTGCACAGGTAGGATCATAGTCATTCTCTCTCTCTCTCTCTCTCCTCTCTCTCTCTCTCTCTCTGTATGTATCCTGCACAGGTAGATCCTAGTCATTCTCTCTCTCTCTCTCTCTCTCTCTCTCATCCTGCACAGGTAGGATCATAGTCTTCTTGTAAGGTAAAGGCCACTTAGTAATCTTGAACACAAATATCTCCCTGAAGTGTATTCCACTGTCAGGTTTGTCCTGCTAAGTATTCATGCATGCCGCTAACACCACATTGTGTCAGAAGTGTACTAATTTAATAGCAATTAATTAGCTTAATTTAACCCACCTTTCATTCCCGAAATTGGTCGGAGAAAACCCCTAGGCAGTAGGCTGAATTACCAAGGTTCAAAGATTCACGAATTAGCAAGAACAAAGTTACGATCGTTTGTTCTCGTGACGTAATCAGTTCGTGTACACTAGTACGTGTACCGGCGAAGGGAGAGTACTGCGATAATTCTGAAGAAGAAGTTAGACGCAGTTGTAATCCTTAGACTAACAGAATGTCAGATGAGAGAAGGAGAAAGCCAACAAAGGATAGCTGAATTTGAATGTTTCAGGCCAAACATTTCAACCCCAGGAAAGTTGGATGCACATGCTAGAAATGTAGAAGTTGCCTGGAGAAAATTCAAAAGGCAGTGGCAAAACTATGAAGTAGCCACAAGAATAAGAAGATTCTCAATATAGATGTGCTGTTCTTGCCTGCATTGGCGTGGATGCTTTTGACATATATGAAGGGTTCTCTTTTGTAGAGACGGAAAGCAAAAATGAAATAGAAAATCAGAATGCCACTCTTCTCATTTTCGGCCACGTGGCCTTGTTGCATTGTTTTTTTTTTTTTTTTTTCCCTCTCGAAAAAGGCCACGTGGCCGAAAATTAGAAGAGTGGCATTGTGATTTTCTCTAATGCTTTCTTCCATTTGGAGGACTATTGCTTTTGTTTCTGAAAAATGAAATAGATATTGTCCTCAGAAAGTTTGAGGAGTTTTTTCATTGTGAGTCCAATTAAATTTACGAAACCTTCTTGTTTAATAAGAGAAGTCAAGAAGAAGGAGAAACAATTGATGCGTATGTCACAAGCTTGCGAAAACTTGCAAACGCTTGCAACTTTGGCCACTATGAAGAATGCATGCTTCATGACAGAATTGTTTTTGGTGTGAGGGACGATACAGTTCGTCAGAAACTTCTAAAGGATAGAAGCTCACACTGAAGTCTTGTACTGAAATGTGTAGAGCACACGAGTCTTCCCATCTTCAGGCTAAAGCTACAGCCAGTGGCTCAGCATCAGCTGTAGATAGGGTAGAACACCATAGGCGCGGGACTGGGCAAAACATTTCAAAAGAAACAATGCAAGAAATGCGGCACTGACCACGAGCCCACGGGACCTTGACCAGCCAAAGATGCAGAATGCCACAAAATGCCACAGGAAAGGACACTACGCCAAGATGTGCTACTCCAAGACGAAGATGGGCGACTGGCGTACATCACACTCACACAAAGGCATTTCTAATGTGAGTGTGGAACAAGATCTATTCCTGGGAGTGGTGCACAGCCAAGAGTCAGACCCGCGTATGTCCCGCTCAACAAAGGACATTCTTTGCAGACTCCACGGTCACCAGGGCATTGTGAAGTGCAGAACTCTAGCCAAGACTTCTGTCTGGTGGCCAGGTCTCTCCAAACAGATCCACAGCATAGTGGAGAACTGCTCAACATGCATCAAAGAGAGAGAAAGCCAGCACCAGAACCTCTTCAGCCAACACCAGTACCAGACTACCCATGGCAGAAGGTGGCCATGCACCTCTTCGAATGACGAGGGAAACAGTATCTGTTAGTAGTTGACTGTTTCTCCAGATATACTGAGCTTGCCCACCTGTCTTCCCTGTCGTCAGAGAGCGTTGTTAACCACTGCAAAAGTATTTTTGCCAGGCATGGCATCCCTGAAGTCGTCAGTAGTGACAATGGGCCTCAGTTCGCAGCCAGGCAGTTCACCAGATTTCTTTGGACTATGGATTCCATCACGAAACGAGCAGTCCCCATTTTCCCCAAGCGAATGAAGAGGCAGAGAGGGCCGTCGATTAAGTGAAGAACCTGCTGACGAAGAGTGAAGATCCCTACCTGGCTATACTGAACTGCAGGGCAATGCCTTTGCAGTGTGGCTACAGTCCTGCAGAGATGCTTTTCGGACGACGTCTGAGAACGTGCGTCCCCTGCAGTCCCAACCTGCTACAACCAAACTGGCCTGAACTGTCGAAGATGAAAGCAGCTATGGAAGAGGAGAAGGTGACACAGAAGAACTCTGACAGTCGCCACAGAATCAGACCCCTTTCTGTCCTGTCACCAGGAGAACAGGTTTTCATCAACCACCCAAGGAGAATTGAAGCCGAGGTCATCAAGAATGCAGGTCCTCGCTCCTATGATCTGAAGACCCCTCTGGGTGATGTCCTACGTAGAAACCGGCGACACCTCAGCCAACACTGCAGCAACACGCCAGCACGCCAGTAGGTGGAGCCAGCAGTCCCTCAGCTGATACCAGCTCCCTTGGGTCCAGAACCAGAGGCCAATTACACCCCAGAACCTGATGAATTGCCACCAGGGCAACGCTGCCTTCACTGGGCAATGCAGCCAATCAAAAGGGGCATGTAACCAGAAGTGGCCGTTTGTCCAAACCTCCAACCAGAATGGACTTGTAGTTAGAAAGAATCCTGTGAAAGGGGGGTGTAAGGTTAAGGGTCATAGAGCATGTCCGTATACCGAAACAACATCCGGGGCTCGGAGCTCCCCGCCATTGTGTCTGTAAAAGCCACTGAGTAAATCTTGAAAACAAATATCTGCCTGAAGTGTATTCTATTGTCAGGTTGGTCTTGCTAAGTATTCATGCATGCCGCTAACACCACATTCTCTCTCTCTCTCTCTCTCTCTCTCTCTCTCTCTCTCTCTCTCTCTCTGTATATATCCTGCACAGGTGGGATCATAGTCTCTCTCTCTCTCTCTCTCTCTCTCTCTCTCTCTCTCTCTAGCCGGATTATGGGGTTCCCGAACAAAACTCACAGCAAACGGAGCATTCATCCCAGGATGGATCGCAAAACAGATCGATGAACTACATGAATAACTATTAGGTATTACACTAACTCTAAGTGTATTTTCGACGTACAGTCCAATGTGGACAACGTCTTTCAACACACCAGTCAGTGTCTTTGAGCTTTATCCTTAGCACTGTGAACACCTTTCAAGATCATTATACACACGGACAAACTTGATCATACAATCCTTTTATGGCTTAGCGTAGACACAGTGAAACAACTCTCCTTACAATCAGAGAGACTGGTGAGATGTAAATTATGCTTTCTAGTCTATCGTCACAGACTTGATAATCTATTAATATCAAATCGTCCCAAACTGCCTGTGCCTGATGAATCCTTTCCATGTTTGATATTAGTGAGGAGATCTGGCATGGTCATTTTGGTCCAGTCCTTTATATTGTCGGACCAGCTCTTTCTCTCTCCGTCCTCGTCTGCGCCCTCCTTCAACGGTACCTTGAAGGATGGTTTTTTGGAGAGGGTGTTGTGACGAATGATGTGGCCCAAACCATGCCATCTTCCGTCGTTTGACGGTTGCCAGAAGTGGTTCGTGGGGCCCAACTAGGTTAGTGACCAGGTTCCGCACATAATCATTGGTCTTGTGTTCTTTGTAGGAGATGCGGAGTAGTTTCCTCAGGCACCTGGTCTCAAACGCCTGGATTCTTCTTTCTGTTTCGGCCATCAGTGTCCATGTCTCGCACCCATATAGAGGATCGAGACCACTAGTGACTTGTAGAGCCGGATTTTGTGTGGAATTTGATGTTGCTCTTCCACACTCTGTTCAGTCTGGCCATCGCTGCTGATGCGGAGTTGATCCTGAATCGGATTTCTGCTGTGCAGGTGCCATCTTTGGACAGGGTTGCTCCCAAGTTTCAGCTTGGAACAGCTCGATGAAATAATGATTCGAACAGTTTGACACAGTTCAGTGAAATAATGATTCAAACACTTGACACACCTTGGCACAACACTGTTGGACCCAAAGCAGTCAACACAAGCTCAGTTAACATAAAAAAAACCCCCTCTTTCTCTCTGAAAGACTGAGATCTCAACCACTAGGCATAAATCATACTCTGGTTGCTAAAGTCAACTGACAAGAAACTGTATCTCCCTAGCAGTTTCCTACGTCATTCTGCCTATTTTTCTTGATGTAATATTATACGCGTCGTAAGTGCTACTGAGCTAAAGTAAGCAAAATGACAGTTTTAAATTTCTTAAAGGTCGCTGGATTTGGCACTGCGTTGATATGTCCCGATATTCCACCACTCTCTGTCTGTATGTCTCCTGTATGAGTAGGATCATAGTCTCATCTCTCTCTCCTCCTCTCTCTCCTGTATCCTGCACAGTAGAGTAGTCATTCTCAAAACCCTCTCTCCCCTCCTATTCTCTCCTCTCGCTCTCTGACTCATCGTCCTCTCCTCATGACTCTTCTCTCTCTCTACGGCTCTCTTCCTCTCCATCTCTCTCCCCGATTGGCAAACCTTCTCTCTCCTGCCTCTCTCTCTCTCTCCTCATAGGCTCTCTCTCTCCTCTCTGTCCTCTCCTCTCTCTCGTAGGAGCAACTCACTCCATCTGCGTCCTGCTCGCTCGTCTTCTCTAAAGAGTCAGCCGGATCCTCTATCCTATGCACCTCCCTCTCGTGGCCCGAATCCGCCCTCTCACTTTCTCTCTCTCTCTCCTCTCCTCTCTCTCTCTCTCTCTCTCCCCTCTGCTCCAGGGCAGCCTCTCAGGAGGAACATCCTGCATGCATCAGCTCTCATCTCTCTCATCTCTCCTCTCTCTCTCTCTCTCTCTCTCTCTCTCTCTCTCTCTCTCTCTCTCTGTATGTGCTGTGTGCCTGCACAGGCAGGATCATAGTTATTCTCTCTCTCTCTCTCGCTCTCTCATCTCTCTCTCCTCTCTCTCTCTCTCTCATGTATCCTCTCTCCTGCACCTCCTCTCTCATAGTCTCTCTCTCTCTCTCTCTCTCTCTCTCTCTCTCTCTCTCTCTCTCCCTCTTTCTAAGCTTGAAACAGGTTTAGTGACCTATATTCACAACTCGATTAATTATATACAGATCAACAATTTGGATAAATTCAACATAGAATGCATATGGATAGAAATCTATGTGAAGGGTACTAAACCGATTTTGTTAGGCTACTTATATGGAAATGCTAACGAACATATTGAATGGTTCGATCGTTTCGAACATATGAAGGAGGATGTCTCAATGCGTTCGTCTGACATTATAAGTTTAGGAGATTTTAACATTGGTCTACTTAAACCACATGATAAACGGAACGGGTTTATGAACTACAGAATTTGACACAGTTAAATAACTCACCGACTAGGAAAAATCTACCCTCCGAAACGCTAATTGACCACAAATACGCAACAAACCCATTTAATATAATAGAAACAGCTGTGCCGGTATACCGTCTCAGTGATCACTTTCCAGTTTGTGTAACATGGCCCAAAAAGGGGGTTTAAAATTCCTAGAAATGTTCACAAATGTATATCCTTTCGAAGCCACAGGAAATTCGATTCTAATAAGTTCTTGTCCGATTTGTGTACGCAAATTTTTCTGAGGTGTATCAGCACAATGACCCTGATGGAGCACTGGCTGCTTGGTATGACATATTTATCTCTGTCTTTAACAAACACGTGCCATCGGTAAACTAAACGTGCCAGACAAAGGGCTTAGTGGCTTAAGCCACCGTGGCTTAATGAAAAAAATCGAAAAGGCCATGAATTTACGAGAAATTCTATTGCAAACTAATGGTAAAGATGATCAATTTAAAAAGCAAAGAAATAAGGTAACTGATATGAAAAAAACCGCCAAAAAGAAATATTTCAGTGACCTTATTTCCCGTGAAGAAGATTGAAAATCGATCTGGAGAGCTAGTAATGAGCTCCCCGGTAAAACCTTGTCATCTAAACGTTGTCTGCTGAACTCCTAAATGATCACATCACAACTGTTGCAGAAAAGACGATCAAAGCTGACTGTTCAAAAGACAATGACCTATTTGAGCCAAAAACGTACTGTGTATCGAAAAACACAAAATCTAATCTTCAAATCGAGTTCATTGGTGTACATGTTTATAAGGAATTACGTTCATTA
>JADBJO010008764.1:67500-75000 GCA_016801955.1 Conus betulinus
TTCCCATGCCTAACGGAAAGTTAATTTTTGTTGAAATTATCATTCCAAGATATTTATATGAATTAACTACTTGAACGTCTGCATTTCCATAAGACCATTTTTCACACACTGATAGGTGGCCAGCCATTCTAAAGACAATATATTCGTCTTATCCAAGTTAACTGATAAACCTAAGCGATCTGCTTCTTCTTTCAATATGTTTAGTTGGTTTTGCAAATCTACAACTGTTCCAGACAGAAGAACAACATCATCAGCATACAGTGATAAAACTAATTCAATTGCTCCAGGTATTATCTGGATACCGTGTCTTCCTTTGCGGGACAATTCCACAGCCAGTTCGTTTATGAAAAAAAAGAAAACAACTGTGGACTCAACAAGCATCCTTGTTTTACTCCATTTGGACAATCAAAATAATCTGAATACTCACTCTTCACACGCACACATGCCAGCACTGAGTTGTAGATCCCTCTAATAGCCATATACAATTTACTATTAACACCACTTTTACGGAGTACATTCCACAGAGCATTCCGATTTACCGAGTGAAAGGCCTTGAAATCTACAAATGCAATGTAGAGCTTCGACTTACAGAGAAGATGTTTTTTTTGAATCAAAGAATATAGTGTAATATATGGTCTATGGTGCTGTAACTGGTTCTAAAAAGCTGCTTGTTCTTCCGGTGCTTTTTCTACAGTTTCAGCCCATTCAATTAATCTTGTATTAGTATGTGAGTGTATATTTTACTTAAAATGCTGGTAAGTGATACTCCACGATAATTGTCGGGATTGTTCACGTCTCCTTTTTTTATGAATTGGTACAATAATAGATTTAGCCCACTCTGATTGAAAGATACCATTATCAAAAAAGTTGGGCAAAAATAATGAACAAGGAAATCGATTACAGTTATGTTTGCATTCGTCAACATTTCTGCTACGATTCTATCTGGTCCTGCACTCTTTCCTAATTTTAAATGTTTAATACCAGCAACGACTTCTTCACTGGAAATAGGTTGATTAAATAACGGCGAATTTCATTCTGTTCTACCACACTGGTCTCTTCTTCCATAGTTTTATTACTAGAACTATGAAAAACGCCCCAGAAATGATCAAGCCACTGTTGAACTGAGATTTCGTTATACACAAAATTGATGTAAATTAGAGAAGAGGTATTCACCAGAACAATGTGAAGAAAAAAAAAAATGTCTGGGCTGATGAATATGCTGGTATATTCAGAAATGAACTTGAATGTAATGAATTTCTAGACAGCATGCAGAAAGCGCGTCAATTATTACAAATTAATGTGAATGAGAGTCTAGATAAATTTGTCAGTGCTTTGTGCGAAGCCGCAGCTTGTATGGTTCGAGTTATTTGTAAAGGCAGCAGAACATATAATGACTGGTTTGATAATGAGTACAAACGAAAGAAACAGGAAGTTAAAAGGTTATTAAAAAGATTTCAGAGATACAGAACAGCCAAGGATAAAAGTAAGAAAAGAGAAGAATACGCTGTATCACGTAAAGAAAGCAAAGGAACTGGAGTTTAAAGACAGTAGATTAAAAGAAAAAAAAAATCAGTCAATGATTCTAAAATATTCTGGTCAGTGATAAGATCCGTAAATAAAAACTTATATGCAGAAAAGAAAGTAAAAGATATTGAAATTGATAAATATTCCAATAATCTACCCACACTAACTCAAGCAGAATCCGACGATGGAGGGACGAATTACCTTAGAAGAAGCTACTAGAGTCTTAAAAAATATGGAGAATAATAAAAGTCCGTTTATTTATGTCTGTAAGAAGATCCATTGAGCGTACTCTCCTCCCTCATCCCCCCCCCTACTCTCTCTCTCTCTCTCTCTCTCTCTCTCTCTCTCTCTCTCTCTCCTCTCTCTCTCCCCCTCTCTCCCTCTCCCTCTCTCTCTCTTATTTCACTGGACAACAGCGACAGTATTTACAAACATCAAACAGAGTCATGTAGCATGTCACCTAGTGTCCTCATAGATACATCATGACATTTAGAGAAAATACGCTACACAAATATATTTGTCACATTGTTTCATTTACTTCCCAAGGTCGCGGACAACATGCAAAAACAAAGGGCAATTATATTCTATGGATTATTAACATTACTCATGTATTAATGTTATATATGGAAACCATTTTGTCCCGTATTCTGCATAGTTCATCTCCATCGAGTACATATGTTTCTCAATTTTATATCTGTAACATAGTTCCTTTAGAAACATTATTAGGTTAGGTTTCATCTTATTAATTCTACATTTGTATATGAAATATTTTCCCATTAAAATGATTAAGTCTAGCATATCATCTGTTTTTGTTTTCTCATCAGTGCCAAACAATATAAGCTCTACATTAAATGACAATCTTTCACAGTGTGAACACTTACTTTTGAGAATATTTTCAAGTTCTTTCCAGAAAGTATGTGCAAATTCACATTCCCACAAGTAGTGACTAATTGAATCTTTCTCTCTGTTACAGAAATTACACATGTCACTATCCACAACCTGCATTCTTTTCAAAGTACTGTTAGTTACCAGAATTCTGTGACATATTCTAAGCTGGAACCATTTCAGTTTTATTTCTTTTATTTTCTTAATTCTTTTTAGTACGTCTGTCCAATTAATAGGTACATTAAGGCTCTGTTCCCATTTCATAAAAGAGCTGATGTTTAAAACCTCAATGTCTTCTATCATAATATCATAGTGAATGCGTGCCCCTTTAGTGGCGCTACAAATTTTTTGTAACGCTAATGTTCTGTCATTACTGATATTACTGTCGAGTTTTATTAACATTTTCTTCGCATATTCCTTTATTGATTGTACGCAACTTATATAATTTAGAAAATTGACCTCCGATCCCAGCTTCTCTGACAGTTTGTGACGGCTTATAAAGTTACCATTGTCATCAAGTAAATGTTTAACCAAAAATATATTGTTCTGCATCCATTTCTTGTAAAAGAACGGTTTATTTCCCACTTTGAACTTTTCGTTACAAAAAATAGGTTAGCTAGATCTTTGTTATTTTTTAATTCTGCACGGTTGCAAAAAAATTTATATGCTTAAAAACATCTCTCTCCAAAATGTATTGGAGAGAGGCCACTCTTGACGCATTTCAGGTCAGTGACAATGTCACTGATGCCAGTGTATTTTGTCATTGGGTTGTAAAAATTACGAAATTTGGAATACCCTTGCCATTTACTTTAACAGCACAAACAAAGGCAGGGTAAACAGCAAAGGCAAGCCTGTTTTAAATAGGCGAAATTGATGCATCCATCAAGAATATGTATGTGTGTGTGTGTGTGTGTGTGTGTGTGTGTGTGTGTGTGTGTGTGTGTGTACGTGTATGTGTGTGTGTGTGTGTGTGTGTGTGTGTGTGTGTGTGTGTGTGTGTGTGTGTGTGTGTACCTACCAGTAGACGGAGACACGAAACTGACCACAAGATCTCTCTGAGCCGCCGTAAAGTTTAAAACAAACCTCTCCAATGGATGATCCAATTGGAAATAAGTGATCTGAACAAACACTATATTTGTCAACATTTCTTCCCAGCGTGCATCATTGGTGGACGCTGTGAGACACGACTTTCTGACAGAATTGTAATGGATTACTTCATCACAAACTTCAACCTTCACGTGTTGAGGCGACTCCGCCTTCAGTCGCACCGCTTTGTTGGGAGATGGCACATGTATTGTGACATTACATTCTGCCTGTTCCAGAAACACGCCGTGTGCGAACAGACTGCCACCACTGCCCTTCACTGTGACCCATTTCAACTCTGGGTCAGGGCTGAGGAAACAGGACGTCAAGTTGTAAGACACGGGGATGCTGGAAGTTGTGCTCGCACCGCCCTGTGTGTGAGAGCTCTGCTGCTGCCAGAACTGACGTACAGACACTTGTTCTGTGTCATCGACGTGGCTGGAATGTTGAAGACCACCATCAGTCACATATAGCACTTCGCAGCGAACGATGCTCATGGTCTGAGGTAGTATTAGCAAGGAATAGGGAGGATGATGTAGTGAGTTCTCCCCTAGACACAATCTTTGGTTTTGTACTTTCAGGAACGGCAGCGCACACAACCGCGCAAAGTAGCCCACGAAATACCCAAGTCTCCATTGTATGATGTTTTGTTCCAGTTTCAAATGAGAAGAGACATGGAGCTTGACTGCTGGTATGTCCAAACGTCAAAGGAGGCCAGCGCTTTGAGGTATGTTTTGCTGGTTTGATCTTGCAGACGTAATAACCCTTATCCGAAAAAAAGAACTACAAGAGGTAGGTAGCAGACTTGAATCATGGTGTTGAACGTTCTGTCATGCTCTCTCTCTCTCTCTCTCTCTCTCTCTCTCTCTCTCTCTCCCCTGTTGAAGTAGCTAGACAGTCGACACTAGCAAGCTGGCTAGTCATCCGCCTCTCCTGAGGTTTTAGTCAACTAAGCATAAGAAATGATTTTCGAAAAAAAAAAATCTGACACTTTAAAAATATTAAGTGATGTTCTAGGAAGACAACAACAACAATGATAATGATGATAAATATAATAATAGTAATGATAATGGTAATAATAATGATAATGATGATAACGATAAAGATATTAATGATAGTAATAATGACAGTAATAATAAATAATAGTAACAAGTGGCATTAGAAAACAAAAATCTATTTTGATACTGTACGGCCTAACATTTCGAATAATAAGTACAGTTGTACAAGACACGTAAGAATGTACTATACTATGTACACGAGCAAACCAGCCAGGAAGAAATATCTAGAGTGTCAAAACTGAAGATTTTGTAGACGAAAGGAAATATGAGTCTGAATAATTCACAATGAATGACACTACAGCGAAGCACGTTGGCACAGAAATATCCGCCAGGAATCGTATGCATATAGTCTGTACTTTGTTTCAACATCAACGGGAAATGAAAAGGATGAAGATTCAGCTAGTACCTTCAGCGGCAAATGATTCGTCCATATACTGTTTCAGGTAGATACTTCATTCATAACTCAGCTATCAAAAGTCGTAAATCAAACATTTTTTTTTCCTGCTGTAGGAATAGAAAGGAGAATGGTCGGGGGAAGGGAGATGGTGGGATTTTTAAGTCGTAAATTACCCGGGAACATAATCAATCAAATCTATCCAATATCAAACATGCGTGCGTCCGCGTCATTTTGTTTTGTGTGTGTGTGTGTGTGTGTGTGGGGGGGGGGGGGGGGGGGGGGGGGGGGGGGGGGGGCGAAGAAGGGGGTGCGTGCGTGCGCGCGCGCGCGTGTATGTGTATGTGTGTAGTGTAGAAGTAATACTTCCATTTTACGCCTTTTCGCAAAATTAGACGAGAGAGAGAGAGAGAGAGAGAGAGAGAGAGAGAGAGAGAGACAGACAGAGAGAGAGAGAGAGAGACAGACAGACAGACAGACAGACAGACAGACAGACAGACAGAGAGAGAGAGAGAGAGAGAGCGACAGACAGAGAGACAGACACAGGCACACGGACAGACAGAACACAGACAGACAGTGCAAACACACACACACACACACACACACACACACACACACACATACACACACACGCACGCACACACACACACGCTCACACACCTGCGCGCGTTCATAACATCATAATACAGGACAAAATGATCAACACGATTTACAAGAGTTAAAACAATATTGTTGATCAATAGATATCTCTTCATTTTTCAGCGTTCCGTACCTTTTCCGTAAATTAAGTATTTAATGGGTTGCTAAATTCAAAACAGTCTTGTACCAGAGATTCGGATGGAGTGGATGGTTAGATAGGAAAGGTCTGTGCAACTGTCATCGCGTTGATAGACTCATCTAGGTTTGTAACCTGTGGATTATAAAAAGAAATCCCTCTGAAATCAGATCTAATTGCAGAGTGAGGCGACTGCAGGCGGAAATCTCAACAGATTTTAAATGTAATTAACAGCGAACCGTCAACAAAACGTAGACAAACGAATCACAAGACAAAACACCACGCGTTTTCAACCTCTTAGGTCTTCTTTCAGGCAAGATACAAAACACCCAGGACAACGAAAATGAACGAGCAATCACTTATCTTCATTCATTTCAAGGCAGGATGGGCGTTGAATCTCACTTATTTTCATTCACCTCAACGCCCATCTTGCGCTGAAGTGAATGAAGATAACTGATTGCTCGATCATCTTCGTTGTCTTGAGAGTGTTGTATCTTGCGCGCGCGCGCGCGTATGTATGTGTGTGTGTGTGTGTGTGTGTGTGTGTGTGTGTGTGCGCGCGCCCATATGTGTGTTCACTCGCGCCCATGTGTGTGTGCCTGCCTTACTCTCTCTCTCTCTCTCTCTCTCTCTCTCGTCTAATAACACATAATTTTGCGACAAGGCGTAAAATGAAAATATTACTTCCACACACACACACACACACACACACACACACACACACTTGTAAAAGGAAACAAAGTACACTGCGCCAGTCTTTACGTCATTTCTACTGGAGAAGATGAAAAACACACAAGACACTGAAGCACTTACACAAGTTAGTTGCTTCATCAAGGATGAGTTCCAAGCCAAAGAAGTCGCGAAGCGTCTCCATGCGATAAGCAGAAGTAAAAAGTTTGCAAAACGTTCTGAAGGGAGAGATTACCCACGCCGGCTTCGCGACTAAGCAGTTGTTGTCAGTAGTAGGGGGCTTGCGGTATCCTGCTTATGTCAAATTAAACAGACACCACTGAACACTACCGAAGTGTGACACGGAAGCAATGCAGTGTCTCCTCTAGTGGGTTGCCTCTTGACGACTAGACATTGACTGCTTCCTGTGGATTGGGGTTTTGGGGCTGTGTGGCGGCCCAGGCCAGGCTGTGGTTTGGGAGTGAGGGGTGTGTGTGTGTTCAGAATGAGCGGCGTGGGTACAATGCCTCAGAGGTGTGGTTTGGGAGTGAGGGGTGTGTGTGTTCAGAGGTGTGGTTTGGGAGTGAGGGGTGTGTGTTCAGAGGTGTGGTTTGGGAGTGAGTGTGTGGGTGTGTGGTTTGGGAGTCAGGGGGTGTGGTTCAGAGGTATGGTTTGGGAGTGAGGGGGGTGTGTGTGGTTGGTTTGGGAGTGAGGTGTGTTCAGAGTGTGGTTTGGGAGTGAGGGTGTGTGTGTTCAGAGGTGTGGTTTGGGAGTGAGGGGTGTGTGTGTTCAGAGGTGTGGTTTGGGAGTGAGTGAGGGGGGTGTGTGTTCAGAGGTGTGGTTTGGAAGTGAGGGGCGTGTGTGTGTTCAGACGTGTGGTTTGGGAGTGAGGGGGTGTGTGTGTCAGTGTATGGTTTGGAAGTGAGTGTGTGTGTGTGGTGGTTTGTGTGTGTGTGTGTGTGTGTGTGTGTGTGTGTGTGTGTGTGTGTGTGTTCAGAGGTATGGTTTGGGAGTGAGGTGTGTGTGTGTGTGTTCAGAGGTATGGTTTGGGGGTGAGGGGTGTTTGTGTTCAGAATGAGCAGCGTGGGCACAATGCCTCAAATGTGGCACAG
>JADBJO010008764.1:85000-91553 GCA_016801955.1 Conus betulinus
TAAACCTGAACAACAGGACATGAGGCATCGAAGCCAGATGGCGGGTACGTCACTGTGGTCATTAGGGGGACAGGCAGAAATGTTTATGCTGTCCGTCATGATTTCTGTATGGTTGGGAATGTCAGTGTTTCCAGGGTGGTCAGTCTGGATTTCCTTTTCCACCAGCTGTGGAATCGTCATCCTGTTGCAAGCTCCACAGCACTTTGTCTATTTCTTTCAATGTTTCTTGCAAATAGTCCAATGTTTCTCTGCAAGTGTTTGTACGATAGTCAGGAAATTTGTTATTCAGGATTATCAATTGGGCTGTCTCTTTCAAACAATGCAATATTTCCGTACAATTGTTGTATGAAAGTCTGGGAAACTCGTTGTTCAGAAATATCAACTGGGCGATCTCTTGCAAATTATACAATGTTTCTCTACAAGTGTTGTACGATAGTCAGAAAAACTTGCTATTTCAGGACTATCAACTGGGCGATCTCTTGCAAATTATACAATGTTTCTCTAAGTGTTGTACGATAGTCAGAAAACTTGCTATTCAGGATTATCAACTGGGCGATCTCTTGCAAATTATACACAATTTCTCTACAAGTGTTGTACGATAGTCAGAAAACTTGCTATTCAGGACTATCAACTGGGCGATCTCTTGCAAATTATACAATGTTTCTCTACAAGTGTTGTACGATAGTCAGAAAACTTGCTATTCAGGACTATCAAATGGGCGATCTCTTGCAAATTATACAATGTTTTCTCTACAAGTGTTGTATGATAGCCTGGAAGCTTGTTGGTCAGAAATATCAGATGGGCAGTTGACACCATCACCGTTTTCTTTACCAGCGTGCTGCACTGGCGCTGACTCACCGTCCACTGCTCTCTCTGTCTATGATGCACGCTGCATAGAGGGTTAATCCAATCACCTTATGGTGCACACTGCATAGAGGGTTATCCAATCACCCTATGATGCACACTGCATAGAGGGTTAATCCAATCACCTTATGATGCATACTGCATAGAGGGTTAATCCAATCACCTTATGATGCACACTGCATAGAGGGTTAATCCAATCACCTTATGATGCACACTGCATAGAGGGTTAATCCAATCACCTTATGATGCACACTGCATAGAGGGTTAATCCAATCACCTTATGATGCAGACTGGATATAGGGTTAATCCAATCACCTTATGATGCACACTGCATAGAGGGTTAATCCAATCACCTTATGATGCAGACTGGATAGAGGGTTAATCCAATCACCTTATGATGCACACTGCATAGAGGGTTAATCCAATCACCTTATGGTACAGACTGGATAGAGGGTTTAATCCAATTACCTTATGATGCACACTGCATAGAGGGTTAATTTAATCACCTTATGATGCACACTGCATAGAGGGTTAATCCAATCACCTTATGATGCAGACTGGATAGAGAGAGTTAATCCATTCACCTTATGATGCAGACTGGATAGAGGATTAATCCAATCACCTTATGATGCACACTGCATACAGGGTTCATCCAGTCACCTTATGGTACAGACTGGATAGAGGGTTAATCCAATCATCTTATGATGCAGACTGGATAGAGGGTTATCCAATCACCTTATGATGCAGACTGGATAGAGGATTAATCCAATCACCTCTTGTCGTTTTCTGCATCCACATTGATAGTGTAAACGTGACGGACAGCCTTGTGTTTTCCAGTGTCGGGTCAGTCTGACGTCTGACGCACCGTTACTGTCTCTGGATCAGTGACATATCGTGTTCTTCTGAAGCTGCTGCTCTCTCTCTCTCTCTCTCTCTCTCTGTCTCTCTCTGTCTGTCTGTGTCTGTCTCTGTCTGTCTCTCTCTCTCTCTCTCTCTCTCTCTCTCTCTCTCTCTCTCTCTCTCTCTTGTGCCTTTTTTGTGTCACAAATCTAACCTCTTAAACCGTGTAAGCAGCTGAAAAATTGTCTATCCCTCACACTGACCTGAAACCCAAAGCTCAAGCTTACACCAAAGATCTCTGGAAAGAGGAATGGAACTTGCAGATGGATAACAAACTATTTCATATTTATTCAAATCTGAAAGTTTTTTTTCCATTTTCCCGAGGTGTCCCCAAAGAAGAAACAGTCGTGTACTGTTTGCATACAGGCCATTCCTTGTACACCCGTTCTTATCTTTGAAAAGGTGAAGAAGCTCTGTGGTGCATTCCATGTCATGTGCAACTCACAATGAAACATATTCTTGCAGAGTGTCGGGACTTGCATGATGCGAGACTCCATACAAACATTGTTCAGAGATGTCCCACTAACATTGTTCAGAGATGTCCCACTGATGTGATCTTTCGAATTTCAGAAAGAGATCAACAGTTTACATCTGATCTAAGATTTTACGGAAGAATGATTTTTAATGAAATTTGTGGTGTGTTTTTAGAAGGTGTACATCAAAGACTTATATGAATGAATTGTTTTTAATGACTCGTGAGTTGACTTCGACGAGGTAGTGACAGCTCCACTATGGCCCTTTGCGGTCGGCTGGGCTATATGCAACATGACTTCTACCTTACCCTGTGCAGTACCTTGCCAGATGCTCTTTGCAACATCTGGTAATGTTGTCACACGAACAACACTTTTCACCTTTCTTATTGTGACTATGGAGATGTCATCCAGAGTCAAGGAGTTGTTTAAAGCATGATCATCATCAGCAAGGAAAAGCCGGCCTTCTTAGAGAGAGATTGTCCCCACGAGATGCCCAACGTTGTGTGCACAAAGAAATTCGAAGGCACATCACTTCTGATCACAGAGGATCTGACCTCTCAAGTATACACTCACTGTGTGTAGCTATGAAATGATTATACACTCTTTGTGTGTAGCTATGGAATGATTATACACTCACTGTGTGTAGCTATGGAATGATTATACACTCATTGTGTGTAGCTATGAAATGATTATACACTCATTGTGTGTAGCTATGGAATGATTATACACTCACTGTGTGTAGCTATGGAATGATTATACACTCACTGTGTGTAGCTATGGAATGATTATACACTCATTGTGTGTAGCTATGGAATGATTATACACTCACTGTGTGTAGCTATGGAATGATTATACACTCATTGTGTGTAGCTATGGAATGATTATACACTCACTGTGTGTAGCTACGGAATGATTATATACTCACTGTGTGTAGCTACGGAATGATTATACACTCTCTGTGTGTAGCTATGGAATGATTATACACTCACTGTGTGTACCTATGGCATGATTATACACTCACTGTGTAGCTATGGAATGATTATACACTCACTGTGTGTACCTATGGCATGATTATACCCTCACTGTGTGTAGCTATGGCATGATTATACACTCATTGTGTAGCTATGGAATGATTATACACTCACTGTGTGTACCTATGGCATGATTATACACTCACTGTGTGTAGCTATGGCATGATTATACACTCACTGTGTGTAACTATGACATGATTATACACTCACTGTGTGTAGCTATGGCATGATTATACACTCACTGTGTGCAGCTATGGCATGATTATACACTCACTGTGTGCGCGCGCGTGCTTGCTCCGCGATAGGGTGGAGGCAACAGCAACAAAAGAAGCCTTCATAACGCTTAAAGACCATAAACCTAACTTCCAAAACAACCCAACATGCAAACTAATAAACCCATCTAAATCCGAACTGGGCAAAATAAGCAAGAGAATCCTGGAAAATGTTATAGAAAGTGTAAAATCAAACACCGAATACAACCTTTGGAAAAACAGCTATGAAGTCATCCAATGGTTTTAGAAACTCAACAAACAAAGAAACACAATGTTTATCACATTTGACATAGTGGACTCATACAAATGGTAAGGAATAAAACGCTGCCTTCATAATGATAGGTATGGCAAGATTGTAGTAAGGAGGTCAGGAAAAACTTGGGGATAGGGTAATGAAATGGTAAAACTCTGCAATATATTACAGATATGAAAACTCTTCACTAGCTGCGTAAGGGAACCATCGTAATCCCTTTTGAAGGCAGATATATTTGTATCAGACAATACAAATACATCTGCCTTCAAAAGGGACAGTGAAGAGTTTTCTATCTGTAATATACTTTCTTAATTTCATGTCCCCAGTTTCTCCATCTTCTAAGTGCCCCTACTCCCCCCTCCCCCCTCCTTAAGTCCAAATCTTTGCCAAGTCATTACTATGAAGAAAGTTGAGTGTTGGCCTGCGCTTGTTTTTTTTCCCCACTATTAGATTGTTTGTCTTTGTATTTGTCTGACTGTATTAAGTTTAAAAGGCTGTGCCAGCCTTGAATAAAAGTTACTCTGTGTTAGGTTTCCTTATGGGAGCAAAGGTTACCCCATTTGTTTACTGTTGGTTGTTTGCTGTTCCCTGCCTCATTTCATTTCCGAATATTAAATAGTTTGTTATCCGTCTGCTTGTTCCATTCCGAGGTCTTTGATGTATGAGAGAGAGAGAGAGAGAGAGAGAGAGAGAGAGAGAGAGTGGTTGATTGATTGATTGATTGATTGATTGACTGACTGATTGATTGATTGATTGATTGATTGATTGATTGATTGATTGATTGATTGGTTGGTTGGTTGGTTGGTTGATTGATTGATCTTTAATACGCAAGGATGAAGATTTTAGGCGAAAACCTAGTCTTACAATTTGTCCTTGTCATGCATACATTATTTCAACACATATCATTCATACTGACAATTCAACATAGCAACATTGAATCTAATTCTACAATGAAGCCAAACTATTGATAATTGTGCTAATGAGATGGGGGGGGGGGGGGGGTGAAACAGAAGAAACTTACAAACAAACAAACACACAAAACTACAGAGAGACAAGTCAGAGGAAGGTGCGAAAGAGAGAATGGCAGGTAGGTGTGTGTGTGTGTGGGGGGGGGGGGGGGGTAGAAAAGGGGTAGTAAACAGACTAGGAGTGGGGATGAGCGATTTTAACGGCGTAGGCTATACGTTTAGACGACGCATTCAAAGTCTGGTTCACAGAAAACTTTGCGAATGGGCGCTAATCGTTTTAATCGAATGATTGAATTACTGAGACATAAAATGTTGATGCAAATGTTTCTTGAAAAGTTTAAAGTATTCGTATTTTGTAGATTCGGTGGAAGTGAGTTCCAGACACATGGTCCAGAGTAAGCTAGGCTTGTTTTGTATAGATCAATGCGTGGGTAGGGAAGAAGGAATTTCGTCGAGCCAGAAAAGTTGTTCGATCTTGTAAAGAGGGCATTGATATAGCATGGCATAGTACTGTCAAGATTGTAATCATAAATGATGCCTTGTTGAATTCCAATTGCTTACTCAGTATATTCAGCGCTTTTAGTTTGTTCATCTGTTTTTAGAGATGCAGCTGGGTGGAGTAGTTTTGCTGCACCTCGAGAGAGAGAGAGAGAGAGAGAGAGAGAGAGAGAGAGAGAGAGAGAGAGAGAGAGAGAGAGAGACGCTTCGGACACTTCAGAATCGTTTTCATTGACAGTGACAAAATACAGTCTCCATGTCAAGGGGGCTATCTTTAATGCAGCGTCAAGAATTCATGAAACGAAAAATGTATAATACATTACAAACATGATTCCCGGTATTGATCTATTTGGGAATAATAAAGTCAACGACAAACAAAAGATCACCAAACGTGGGCCTAAATGACCAGCTATGACATACGGAGAACCAAAGCACTATCTCACAGGGAAACAGCTACTGACATTTTTTTATCTCTCTGATATCATAACATTCAGCAATGTATTTAGCGAACAGACGAAGAATATTTCCATCATCAGAAGATAAGAG
Source organism: Conus betulinus (assembly GCA_016801955.1). Lineage (NCBI taxonomy): Eukaryota > Metazoa > Mollusca > Gastropoda > Neogastropoda > Conidae > Conus > Conus betulinus. The sequence goes on from JADBJO010008764.1 coordinate 90,806, forward strand.
TTAAATCAAAGTATATGGTCTTTCTGGCATCAAATTAAACAGTTTTGCTTTTTTCCTTTTATCTGTATATGCCTTACATTGAAATAAAAAGTGCTCTTCATCTCCCTTACTGTTATCTGGACACAACACACAAACATCATCAACAGAAACTTCATTGCAAAACCAGTTCTTAGCGTATTATTTGCTTTAAAACTAAGGGCCCGACTTCTAAATCTGGCCAATATGCTTCTATGCCATTTATTAGTAGCAGGTTTCAAAAACATTTCCGGCTGTAGAATACTTTTAAAGGAATAAAACCATGAATACTTGTCATTTTCTTCCATTTTTGAATGCCAATTCTGTTTGTAGCAGGCTATCAAGCGATCCTTAAATTCTGACATAAATGCCCTTTCGTTCCCTAACTGTTTGCTAAGCCACACAATACCAAACCCATTAATAGTAAACACATGTTTTACTTTACTAACCCAGTTGCAGTGTCCACTTTCCGTTTGTAAATACAGCATATCATATGCTTGACTACATAGCCTTGATGTTGGAAGTTGTGTCAATTTTTAACCAATACTTTATAGATTTTGAAAACGTTTGAATAAATAAAGGATATCTTCCAGAATCACCCTGAGCCATTGTGTTTTATGAATGCAGTGGAATGTTCACGAATCTTTTAATAGCCATAGTATGTACCTTCACCATTCCAATTTTCTTCTAAATCCCCAAACTTCTGCAGCATAAGTCGCATAGGCGCTATTTG
>JADBJO010008765.1:0-15486 GCA_016801955.1 Conus betulinus
CCAGTGCTGAAGAAAACTTTAAGTGACTTGTTCGAGAACTGTGGTGTGGTGTGCAAGTGTGTGTGTGTGTGTGTGTGTGTGTGTGTGTGTGTGTGTGTGTGTGTGTGTGTGTGTGTGTGTGTGTGTGAACCTGGCCAGGTAAGAAGCCATTTTATTGTTACCCGGAATTAGGAAGTATTGCTCTGTTATATTTTGATTATTCCATTTTGGTTTAATTAGATTTTTCATGTGTAATCATATGTAGCGTTGAAACTGTAGAAGCGACATCCCCCATTCCCAGATAGAGGTGAATGCTTGTTGGGTGCATGAGTGCGCATATGCGTGTATGAGCGCATAGATAACCTTGGTTTGTTCATCAAGCCTGACTAACACATCAACTTAGTTTGCTTAAGCAATAGTATCACTATTTCCCCCGTCCTGGACAGTCTGTCTGTCTGTCTGTCTGTCTGTCTGTCTGTCTGTCTGTCTGTCTGTCTCTCTCTCTCTCTCTCTCTCTCTCTCTCTCTCTCTCTTCTCTCTCTCTCTCTCTCCCACCATGTCTCCTGTTCTTCATTCATTTGGAAAGCAGTCTCGTATTTTGAACATGAATGTAGAATATGAATGTATGATTGTGCACTTGAACTTGCCTCATCAATCACTGTACATTCCTTCATACGAAGTGCTGATAATGCTGTTATGGTGATTCATGCATCTTTTATGCTCTTTCCGTAGTATGAGAGGACATGAAAGACGACACAGCAAACATGAGACAGAAAGAAAAAAAACAAGCAGAAAAAAGAAAGTGGAAAGAGAGGACAAAGGTGGCTGAGACAGAAAAGGGGAAATAAAGGAGGAGGAGGAAGAGGAGGAAGAGCAAGAGGAGAAGAGGAGGAGGAGGAAGAGGAGAAGAGGAGGAGGAGGAAGAGGAGGAGGAGGAGGAGGAGGAGAAGAAGACGAAGAGGAAGATGAAAAAAGCAGGACGAGGAGAGAGAGAGAGAGAGAGAGAGAGAGAGAGAGAGAGAGAGAGAGAGAGAGAGAGAGAGAGAGAGAGAGAGAGAGAGAGAAGAAGGAGGAGAGAAAGGGAGGTGGGGGAAGAGAAGATTGGATGGGGAGGGATGGGGGTGATTATAACAACCCTCAGTTTTCAGCGGTGTGAGCTTCCATCAACCCTTCACTTTCGGAAATATTCCATCTTCCAGAAAAATCCAACTTTGATCGACATGACAGTTTCAGCAATCGTCAACTTGAACAACTTAAAGCACTCAAGAGCCTTCATCCTATAGCAACTGTCAATTCAGTGTTCAGCAACCTTCAAATTACAGCAACCCTCACCATTTTCCCCGTAAAATTCTTTGCCATCCAGAAAAAAGGTATGAGAGAGAGACAGGCCAATGTTGTTAGTCGACTCGTAGCTTAACTGAAGACCATGTATGCACGTTCAGATTCCCGATCGAGCCCTCCGACCTCTTCCACTTGAGTCGGTCTTTCTGGGAGCGAGACAGATTTACTTAGGAATAAATTCTCTGGGCAGCTCGACAGCAGATGGTCTGGAGAGAAAAACAGACAAAACAAAACAAAACAAACGCATAAACAAGACAAGACGTACACGCCGAGTTTAATTGTGACAAGAACCTTTAAGAGTCTCTAGACACAGCATGGTGTCATGAGGTATCATCATTAATGGACAGACCATGATCCGCCTGGGCCCATATAGGGGCGCCATCATTGTCTCTTGAAATCCATGCAGTCATCAACATATTTTGCTGTATGAATTTGTAAATAGCATTTCACTTAGGTGTAGGTTTTTTAAACTTTAGTTTTGGAATGTCTTTTGACAGCTGTTCTGTTGGCTTCAGTGGCAGCAGTTTGTATCGAGAGCAGTCCAGAAAATGAGTTTCATCATCGACCACACCACATGCTGAGCGTTTCCTGTTTTCTCTTGTAGTGTTCGTGTATTGACCCCCTCTGTGTTTGTAAGTCGAGAGCGCTGACGTGAAGTCTGTTGAGATGACGTCTCTGCTCGAACCATTTAATGTTTGCGGTATGTGGTTCTGGTCGGTAGTTTTCAGTCATTTTGTCGTCCGATTACAGTCTGGGAGTGCTTTCGGCAGTCCTCCTCCTCTAAGGAGGATGGTCGGCGTCCAGGTTATAACTCCTAGACACCATTCTGTTGTTGTGTTTGTGTGTGCGTTTTTTTCACTACTGGGATTAGAAACGTCCCCTGGGTGGGGGGGTTTCTGGTTCTCTCCGATTCGCTATCGGACACTGTTCTCAGTAGAAACATGTCAACCCTATGAAGTTCGCTTCTGTTCCGCTTTGACCAGATTCTAGATGGAACTCTTTTCGGCTTCTTGCTTGAGCTCTTGTTCTCAGTAGAAACATGTCAACCCTATGAAGTTCGTTTCCCCCAACTCTTTGACCAGATCCAGATGAAACTCTTTTCCCCTTCTTTGATTGGTATAGGGAAACCCGTTTCACCAGAAACCCCCAACTGTTTGATGAGTATAGGGAAACCCCTTTCCCCCAACTCTTTGATGAGCATAGGGAAACCCGTTTTCCCCCCCTCTTTGATGAGTATAGGGAAACACCTTTCCCCAACTCTTTGATGAGCATAGGGAAACCCCTTTCCCCCAATTCTTTGATGAGCATAGGGAAACCGCTTTCCCCAGCTCTTTGATGAATACAGGGAAACCCCTTTCCCCCAACTGTTTGATGAGCATGGGGAAACCCCTTTCCCCTCAACTGTTTATGAGCATAGGGAAAACCCGTTCCCCCCTGTCATGAACAGGTTCTGGTCCAGGGGTAATATTCAGGGTGGGGAGATATTTCCTGCTCGTTTTTATTTCCCATCCGACGACAGACACCCTAGCAGTATGCTTGGGGTCCTGTTTTCGTTTATTTTTTTTTTTTTTTCAGTACAGCCTTTCCTCCATCACCCCCCTCTATATATAATGTTTTCTTCATCCTCACCCTCTATATAATCTGTTTTCATTATCTCCCTCCTACCTGCAACTGTGTACGGGTTTCAGCGAGGTCTCGCTGTGTCGGGTCTGACACGCATGCCTTTTTTTTTTCGGAGATTCTCGTTTCAACTCACCCTAGAATCGAAGCGGACGTTTTTGTCGCGGTGTCGTCCTTTGGCACTTTGCGAAAGTCCAGCCTCGAGTCGAAGTCATATCCTCTCCCTGGTAGCGTTTTCGGGATCAGCTGCATTGCTGTTCTGATTTCTTCATTGGAATCCTCACCTCACCCCGGAGTGCTATCCTTCGTTAGATTGGGCATAGGGGTTTTGGTGGTTTTGCGACTTGGGAGCTCTCTTCCTGCTGACCAGGGCTGGGGCTGTGGTCTCACGACCATTCTTTTCCTCGTCAGGAGAGTTGGGAGGCCGGTGTTGGAGACGCTAGTTCTTCAGTGAACAGAGCGTAGCACACGGCTAGCTTTTCACAAGCCTGTTGGTAAGTGACGTTTTGTTCCTTGAGATAGAGTTCGTGTAAATTAATCACTGTTATTCAAAATTCTAAGGTGGAGGTCATAATTCTTTTATCTCGTCAGTTTCTCTCTAAAAGTTTAGCGTGAGCTACCGGTTTTCGTCTGCTTCTTGAGCAGGGTTTGGTTTAGTTGTCCTGCTGAAAATCGTGAGTTCGAGATTTTACCAGTCGAGTGTGGCTCATGCATGGAGCAAAAAAAATAAACTTTCATTGAAATTTAGTGTCTGTCGTGCTTTCATAATTGTACAATATTATTTGCGGTTTTTTTTGTTGTTGTTTTTTTTTTGGGGGGTGGAGGCTAAGAGCCTTAAGTTTATTTTGTTGGAGAGTAAATTTTTGACTCATGAGGCGAAACCGCGGTGTGGTTGGTTGAGGGCAAAATTTACCGGGGGTGGGTGTGGGACACTCATCCACCCTCTCTTCCAGTCACTGTTTTCTCCTCCCCGTGTGTTTCGTCCTTCGTTTAATGCATAAATATGTGTGTGCACGTTTGCGGGCGAGTGTGTTTATTATAACATAATCCGTTTTATGTATAAAAAAAAGCAAAAATGCCTACGGGTGATGGTTTGAAATATTTAGTTTTTTTTTAATGTTATTTAAAGAAGTCTACCAGTGGTTGCTCAGTCACCTGTCGATTCAATGCATTTTTTTTGTTGTTGCTATCCCAACCTCAGCGCCACCTCAGAGGCAGTGCATCCACGCCGCTCATTCCGACACCCCGTCCACAGCCACAGCCCGGTCGGCCCCGCCGCAGCCCCGGCACCGGCAATCCACAGGAAGCAGTCAATGTCAAGTCGTCAAAGGGCAACCCCACGGAGGAGACACTGCACTGACGCCGAGTCACTTCGGTGATGTTCAGTGGCGCCTGTTCTGATCTAACATACGCAGGGCACCACCTTCTAAGCCCCCTACTGACGACAATAATTGCTTAGTCGCGGAGTCGGCGTGAGTGAGCTCTCCCTCCGGAGGGCGCCACCACGTCCGTCCAACGACAGCCCCCATGGACTCGCCGATACCGGTGACCCCGACGGAACCAAACCAAGGCCACAGAGGTGGAGAGGACATCGAAATTGAGGTCACCACGCGAGCAGGGCATGAAGGGCCCAAAGAATTTGAGACCTTTTTTATGCTGATCGATGAGAATGTGGATGACTAAGATGATGCTACGGATTTCCGTTTCGGTCTGAGACTACATGACAGGGCTGTACTCTACGCTTCCTTTCATAATATATCCCGGCGTCAACCAGGCCCGAGAGATACAGGCACCTGCAGTGTTGGTCAGGAAGTTTGAGCAATACTCTCAGAAAACGCATCCATTAAGTGGATGAAACTCGACTGTGTGGTCCCAGTCTTCCCACTGAGTCCGCAGCAAACTCAACTCTGGGTAGGAGCCGGTCGGGGCAGAAAAACCCACATGACTCTAATGGGATTCAAACCCACGGACCGCCCAGCCGGGAGTCCGCGACGCTAGCCACTTCGCCACGGCGGCTGGTTCAATGCATAATTCTATCTTTCTAAAATGTTCCTACCTATGTCAGTTTTGGATTGAAATAGATGGATAAATATTAAGGAAGGTTGTCTCATGACAAATGTATTAGGTTTTCATTAACGTTTAGTTGTTAATTGAGATTAGGGCCTGTATCATGTGTGACATGACTTGATCGATACAAGCCCCTCTTTTTTTACCTCAGTATTTCATTTTTTTCGATGGACACTGACTCTTTCTTTTATTGACGGACCTCGTTTGTCTGCTTTTCATTCTTCTGTCTATCTGCTGCTTTCCTCCCTCTTATCTCCCTCTTACTCTCTTCTTTTCTTTGGCCTCGACCAATTGACCACAACCCTCTGACACTGACCACACTGAAATCATATTCCAAGCATGGTACTGGCCCCAACCTTGGGGCTTGTTCGGTTGTTTCTCTGGTGGTTCGCGGTCTGGCTGTATCCTCGGAACTTCTGGGCCTACCTCCTCCTTGCCCGCGGTGCTGGGGAGAGGTGCTGAGGCGACGGCGGGAGGGGCGTGGTGTGCTTCCGCTGCCGGCTGGGATCAAGTCCCGACTTCCATGAAGACGTTATTAGACTTGGCTGACACAAGATGAGTGTGTTAGTTGTGGGAAGTGTCTGAGTGGTGTGGTAGTGGTCCAGGCCCCTCTGTCTCCTCTGTATTTTTTGTCTTTATTTTTTTCTGTATTTTTTTCTTCTTCCCTGAAAACTCAGGCCCTGTGGTTTGAATATATTAGATTGTCCCCATTTCTTCTTTTCTTTCTAAGGGAAAATAGAGGTTAATTTGGGGCATCCCGGGACGGGGAGGCTTAACATCGTTTTCTTTTAGTGTTATTTTCTTTGGCCCCTATCTAGTATTAATCTCTCTGTATCTTGCTTTCTTTTCTTTCCTTTCTCCTGCCCTTCTGTCTGTCCTCTCTCTTCTGCCAGTGTTTCCACCCCACTTAGTGTGTGTGTGCACTGCGAGTGTGTTGTAATGTGCAATAAATGTTGTCTTTGAGTGTATGTCCTGGGTCCTTGTGTTTTGTGGTGAGTGTGGTGTGGGTGCCTGACTCCACTCTCCCTGTGGTTGGGACCGTCGGGACCCCCAGAACCTGACACCCCCCATCTCTTGGATAAGCATAGGGAAACCCCTTTTCCCCAACTATTTGATGAACATATGGAAAACCCCTTCCCCCCAACTTCTGTAGCGAAGACCTTGGTTTGGAAGCCAGATGTCATCATAAACTGCTGATAGACTGACATAGTCTGCTGACTAGACTGGCATAGTCTGCTGACTAGACTGGCATAGTCTGCTGATAGACTGACATAGTTTGCTGACTAGACTGGGATAGTCTGCTGACTAGACTGGCATAGTCTGCTGATAGACTGACATAGTCTGCTGATAGACTGACATAATCAGCTGACTAGACTGGCATAGTCTGCTTACTAAACTGACATAGTCTGCTGATTAGACTAGACTGGCATTAGTCTGCTGACTAGACTGACGTAGTCTGCTGACTAGATTGGCATAGTCTGCTGACTAGACTGACGTAGTCAGCTGATAGACTGGCATAGTCTGCTGACTAGGCTGGCATAGTCTGCTGACTAGACTGGCATAGTCTTCTGACTGGAATGGCATTGTCTGCTGACCAGACTGGCATAGTCTTCTGACTATACTGGCGTAGTCTGCAGACCAGACTGGCATAGTCTTGTAACCAGGAGCTCGCTTGGTTCTGCTTTCATGCGGCAGGGTGAGTTCAGTGAGACTCGTTTGTTCTGATGAAGGTGAGTGGAGACCAATATCCTTTGTCGTGTTGCCTGGTGATGTCTGCATGGTTTTCCCATTCTGGAAGGTCGGGTGTGCACTCCTAGTCATCCTCTCCATCCCATGATGATGATGATGATGATAATGAATACTTATATAGCGCCTATTCTCGGCTAGACGCCAAGCTCTAAGCGCTTTACAATCAACACTCGTTTACACAACCAGTTCCACGCTGTCGATGTCATAGTTGTTTCAGATCACGGTGTGTGACGTCCTGCCGTGTAGAATGCGGCCGCTAGAGCATCCGGTGCTCTTGAGCTTCTTCTGGCAGTGCACTACCTGCATGTGCGATCTCTTAAGCACGCGTGGATGTGTCTCCGTGTGGACCCTCACTGGGTTGGCGTTGCTTCGCACAAACTGGCGACATGTCCCACTGTTTGTGTTTGCGACGACAGAGCGGACACACCGAGTCATCTGGTGTCTCCCCCCCTCCCCCCATTTTACCAGCTTAGAACTCGACAGCAGGAGGTCATGTACCGATGACCTGATCTGAAGCTGATTCTGAGAGGTGTGTCACACTTCTTTGCACCTGAGGTTTCCTGGCAACGCACCTTGACACGCACCTCGTTGGCCTCGTTGGAGTACCTTGTGGATGTTCTTAATGTCCTCTTCTTTCTTCAGTGTGCTGTGTCTCCATGTCGTTCGTCTTTTCCCTGTCGCCTTTGATCATCAGTGACTCCTTCCAGGATCTCAGTCATTTTCCATTGGATTGGAACGACCCGTCGCTGGTGACAGACTGTGTTTGAGATGATCAGGCGTCTAGTTTCAGCACTTCACTTTAGTTTGGATTTTGTAGTTTTGAGATTTGTAATCTTGTTTCAAGTTCCTGATTCTTACCTGGCTTGCAGCAAGGATATGGTCTTCGTGGTCGGCTCGGCAGTGAACATAATGATTTATGTAACTTGACCTGCAGCCCGCTGACCCTTGACACGGAAGTGGACAGCTCATCGATTTTCCGTCCACTGACCTGCCGCTGACTGACCGCATCGGGCAGAACACATGGCAGCCTCCACCCCCCTCCCCACCCTCCCTTCCCTCTCACCGCCATGTCTGGCACCCGCTGTCTCCTCCACCCACGCACCCCCTCCCTCCCTCCCTCCCCACGTGGCCAGTGCAAGCACTACACAGGCACTCCAGTCCCTCCAGGTCAGGAACAAGGTTCCTCTCCACATTGTGTGAGAGTCGTCTCTGGGATTCAGAGTCTCCAAGACTGGCAGCATGTCCTCCGCTTCATAGTGTAACGGAGAGAGAGAGAGAGAGAGAGAGAGAGAGAGAGAGAGAGAGAGAGAGAGAGAGAGAGACAGACGAGAGAGACAGAGACAGACAGACAGACAGACAGAGAACTAGAGAGAGAGAGAGAGAGAGAGAGAGAGAGAGAGAGACGAGAGAGAGAGAGGGAGAGAGACGAGAGAGAGAGAGAGAGAGAGAGTGGGGGAAGGAAAACGAGAGAGAGAGAGAGAGAGAGAGAGAGAGAGAGAGAGAGAGAGACAGAGAGAGAGAGAGAGAGAGAGAACGGGGGGGGGGGGGGGGGGGGGGGGCGTGCGACACTGATCTAGATGTTACAAAATCCGTTTTACTTTTTTTTTTCCCTCATCGTTAACTTGGCGACTAGCACACTGGATAACTTCAATCGTATTGTATACAGCAGATTCAACTGAAGGGCCAATTCTGAAAATAGACATCATGAGAGGTGAAAGGCATTATATGGGATTTCATTATTTCATTATCTTCACTCCCTTTGATCTTGCCGCTGTCCAAAGAAATCTAAAACCTTCCCAGAAATGGCGTAAAGAACAAATCCCTAGCGCCGATGTGTCTCTCTCTCTCTCTCTCTCTCTCTCTCTCTCTCTCTCTCTCTCTCTCTCTCTCTCTCTCTCTCTCTGTGTGACGATTTTGCTCCTAATGATGTTCAGAAGTACCTCTTTTACTCGGTGACTATGTCTGACCAAAGACAAGACAGCATGGTGACCATTATCTCTATTCATCATGGAATTCTGCTGGATTCAAAGTGTAGTGTATGATACAACAGTTCCAGAGCATGCCAGTCAACTGAGTTTTTGATCAGTCGTAAGACAGTGGACTCACTGACCATGGAAATGAGGCTTAGAAAAACCAAATTACGTGGGTTGTGTGTCTAGTGCGGTATTCACTGAAAGACGAAAAAAAAAAATCACTTGCAGTCGGCTATCGACTGACGCATATGATCAAGAGACAAATGTGAAAGAGAAAAAAAAAATGACGTTCGGGTTTTTAGAAAAAAAAAATGTCATATGGATTATCTGGAAATTCATCTAGTTTCTAATTAATTTGTCTTTAAGTGGAAGGGAGGTAAATATTTTAAAAGGAAAGAGGAACAGGGAGAAGGAGTTTTAAGGGAAGGGGGAGATAATTCATGGGAATGAAAATTGCAAACATCATGACAGAGAGGAGAGAGAGAGAGAGAGAGAGAGAGAGGGAGAGAGAGAGAGAGAGAGAGAGAGAGAGAGAGAGAGAGAGAGAGAAGAGAATATAAAACGGCAGTCCGGAGAGTACAGAACTTCATTATGCGTTTTTCCCTGTCAGATAAAGTGACTGAGTGAGCAATAAAAGACTTACTTCTGATACACATTTGTGGCAGGAGACGATAAGTACGAAACTCCATTACTCATATCTTTAAACATTCCACATTGCTCATGTTGCTTAAAAACTTTATACAACCGATCCTGGATCCGGCGTCAGATTCCAATTTGCACCACGGATCTGCTCCCAAATATCCTTCCTGGACTTCATGCCGGCTTTCCACTATCTGTCATAAAAATCGTTGTCGTGGGTTGTTCCTTTATGATGCTGATAAATCAACATCTTTCATACAAATCAGTGTCCTAGGTTGTTGTTCTATACTGCTGAATATCAATATCTTTCATACAAATCAGTGTCCTAGGTTGTTGCTTTATGCTGCTGACAAATCAACATCTTTTATACAAATCAGTGTCGTGAGTTGTTGCTTTATACTGCTGACAAATCAACATCTTTCATACAAATCAGTGTCCTACGTTGTTCCCTTATACTGCTGACAAATCAACATCTCTCATACAAATCAGTGTCCTAGGTTGCTTCTTTATACTGCTGACAAATCAACATCTTTCATAAAAATCAGGGTCGTGGATTGGTATTCTATACTGCTGACAAATAAGCATCTTTCATACAAATCAGGGTCGTGGGTTGTTGGTTTATACTGCTGACAAATCAACATCTTTCATACAAATCAGTGTCCTAGGTTGTTCCTTTATACTGCTGACAAATCAGCATCTTTTATACAAATCAGTGTCCTAGGTTGCTTCTTTATACTGCTGACAAATCAACAGAGAGCAGCCGACGTGGAGAAAAACGTCAATCCCTGGTGGAAGCACCCAGGACCTCAAACAGACTCTTCTGTGTATACACCCTGTAGGGCTTGTTAGCTGCATGATTCTGCCATTGCTGACACCTGTACGACATCCACTCAGAAACCTTTTGTCCCCACCCTCCATCCCCCTCCCAGATCGCATTATCAAATCGGGCGGGTGGAAGCCCCCTGCTGACAAATCCCTCCCGACTCGACGGGGATCATTCGTCAAATGTGGGTCAGCACACCCTCGTAGGGGACATGTTCAGTGGCAAGCTGGCATGGCATATTAGCTGCATGGATTCTGCCATCCCTGTACGACATCCAACTCAGTGAAACCTTTTTGTCCCCACCCTCCATCCCCCTCAGCCATCGCATAAATAGTCCGGGATGATGTCACACCCCCTAGTGGCAAATCCCTCCCGATTTACTGTCCATGGGATCACACAGCAAATGTGGGTCAGCTATCTATAGTCCATGCCCTCGATCACACAGGGTGGACATGCAGTGGCAGTGAGATGGCCATGATGATATCACACAGCAGGTAGTGTTCAGCCAGTGATCTATAGTCCATGATGATATCACACAGCAGGTAGCGTTCAACCAGTGATCTATAGTCCATGATGATATCACACAGCAGGTAGCGTTGAGCCAGTGATCTATAGTCCATGATGATATCACACACAGCAGGTAGCGTTCAGCCAGTGATCTATAGTCCATGATGATATCACACAGCAGGTAGCGTTCAGCCAGTGATCTATAGTCCATGATGATATCACACACGCAGGTAGCGTTCAGCCAGTGATCTATAGTCCATGATGATATCACACAGCAGGTAGCGTTCAGCCAGTGATCTATAGTCCATGATGATATCACACAGCAGGTAGTGTTCAGCCAATGAATATCTATATAGCGCCTATTCTCGGCTAGACGCCAAGCTCTGAGCGCTTTGTTCAAACCAGTGATTTTACACATGACCATCCACGCTGTCATGTCATAGCTGTTTCAGATCACGGTGTGTGACGTCCTGCCGTGTAGAATGCAATATCCGCTAGAGCATCCGGCACAGCTCTTGAGCTTCTATGGCAGTACACTACCTGCATGTGCGATCTCTTTAAGCACGCGTGGATGTGTCTCCGTGTGGACCCTATAGTCACTGGGTTGGCGCTGCTTCGCACAAACTGGCGACATGTCCCACTGTTTGTGTTTGCGATGACAGAGCGGACACACCGAGTCAGTGGTCTATCCCCCCCTTCCCCCATTTTACCAGCAGGTAGTGTCGACAGCAGGAGGTCATGTACCGATGACCTGAAGCAGATTCTGAGAGGTGTGTCACATGATATCACACCTGAGGGTTTCCTGGCACGTGACCTATAGTCCATGCATATCGTTGGCCTCGTTGGAGTACAGCCAGTGGTGGATGTCCTTAATCCCTGATCATATCACACTCTTCTTTCTTCAGTGCCAGTGTCTCCATAGTCGTTCGTCTTCACACAGCAGGTAGTGTTCAACCAGTGATCCTTCCAGGAGTCCATGATGATATCACACAGCAGGTAGTGTTCAGCCAGTGATCTATAGTCCATGATGATATCACACAGCAGGTAGTGTTCAGCCAGTGATCTATAGTCCATGATGATCATATCACACAGCAGGTAGTGTTCACCCAGTGATCTATAGTCCATGATGATATCACACAGCAGGTAGTGTTCAGCCAGTGATCTATAGTCCATGACTCCATGATCATATCACGATCCAGCAGGTAGTGTTCAACCAGTGATCTATAGTCCATGATCATATCACACAGCAGGTAGTGTTCACCAGTGATCTGTAGTCCATGACACTCCATGATCATATCACGCAGCAGGTAGTGTTCAACCAGTGATCTATAGTCCATGATCATATCACACAGCAGGTAGTGTTTCAGCCAGTGATCTGTAGTCCATGATCATGATATCACACAGCAGGTAGTGTTCAACCAGTGATCTATAGTCATGATCATATCACACATTGTTCAGCATCAGTCCATGATGATATACAACACACAGCAGGTAGTGTTCAGCCAGTGATCTGTAGTCCATGATCTATATCCATGATCAGATCACACAGCAGGTAGTGTGTTCAGCCAGTGATCTGTAGTCCATCACACAGCATGTATCACCATCACACAGCAGGTAGTGTTCATGCCAGTCACACAGCGGTAGTTCAGCCACATCTATAGTCCATGATCATATCACACAGCAGGTAGTGTTCAACCAGTGATCTATAGTCCATGATGATATCACACCGCAGGTAGTGTTCAACCAGTGATCTGTAGTCCATGACACTCCATGATCATATCACACAGCAGGTAGTGTTCAACCAGTGATCTATAGTCCATGATCCATGATCATCACGCAGCGGGTAGTGTTCAGCCAGTGATCTGTAGTCCATGACACTCCATGATATGTCACACAGCAGGTAGTGTTCAACCAGTGATCTGTAGTCCATGACACTCCATGATCATATCACACAGCAGGTAGTGTTCAGCCAGTGATCTATAGTCCCATGACACTCCATGATCATATCACACAGCAGGTAGTGTTCAGCCAGTGATCTGTATCCATGACACTCCATGATCATATCATCACACAGCAGGTAGTGTTCAACCAGTGATCTATAGTCCATGATCATATCACACAGCAGGTAGTGTTCAACCAGTGATCTATAGTCCATGATCATATCATCACAGCAGGTAGTGTTCAGCCCAGTGATCTATAGTCCATGAGACTCTCCATGATCATATGCACAGCAGGTAGTGTTCAAACCAGTGATCTATAGTCCATGATGATATCACACAACAGGTAGTGTTCAGCCAGTGATCTATAGTCCATGATCATATCACACAGCAGGTAGTGTTCAGCCAGTGATCTATAGTCCATGAGACTCCATGATCATATGGCACAGCAGGTAGTGTTCACCAGTGATCTATTGTGCATGATGATATCAACACAACAGGTAGTGTTCAAACCAGTGATCTATAGTCCATGATCATATCACACAACAGGTAGTGTTCAACCATGATTTATAGTCCATGATCATATCACACAACAGGTAGTGTTCCAGCCAGTGATTTGTAGTCCATGACTGATATCACACGCAGGTAGTGTTCAGCAGCCAGTGACCTATTGTCCATGGGACTCCATGATCATATGGCACAGCAAGTTGTGCTATAGTCCATGGGGGCCTCCCCTGCTCGCAGCTGTCTCATTATGTTTTCATTTAGGCTGTTCTGGATTAACACGAATTCTGACAGAGACTGGGAGTTCATGGGGTTCATTTTCCATCAGAGCCATGTGGGATTTTTTTTTTTATTTGTATCCGCCCCCGACCGGCTCCTACCCAAAGTTGAGTTTGCTAAGGGCTCAGCTGCGAAAAAACTGGGACCCACTCAGTCGAGTTTCAATCCACACTAAATGGATGCGTGTGTGAGTGTTGCTCCAATTTCCTGACCAACACTGCCGGTGTCTGTGTACCTCTCGCGGGCCTGGTTGACGCCGAGATGTACTATGAAAGTAAGCGGGGAATACAACCCTGTCACGCTGGTTTCTGACCGGAAAGAAATCCGTAACATCATGTTCAATATCCTCTTTCTCGTCGATCAGCCATTAAAAAAAAAAAAAAAAATGAATTCGCGAACTTGAACGTGAACGGGTTCGTTTGGTTCGCGATCTGGGCGGCGGCCGTGTCTTTATTTCCTGTGTTCCGGATCTGTTTGGTCCTAGATCTCAGATCAGAGAGATTCGTCCTATTTAAGAACCTTGATCCACGTGAAGAAAGGGCTCGTTCCACAAGTTCTGGGAACCGCCTTGATTTCCCGGAAAGGGACGTAACCGTACAAACAGTTGGTTACAACTCTTCCGCAATGGAAACAATTTGCGGTTTGTCTCACTGACCTTTCCATTATGAGATTCACAACTGAACGTTGGAGGCAAAGGGTCAACTTTGGGACGAAGGTGATTGCTGAGATCGATTCACAGGTTGTTTTCAAACATGTCGGCGTTCTGCAGGCCTAATGGTTGCATCCCAGCCGATCATCAGTAAGCAGCGGTATTGCCGCGCGGGGTTCCCTCCCTTGAGAAGACACCTTTCAGGCTTTCAAATTAAAACCTTCTGAGATCGTCGTAAACTTTGCGATACGCAGGTGTGTCGGTAATGCACATTGGAGCGTAGCACAATGTGAAGACAAGTGTTTTATCGAAGTAGAATCGTGAAAATCACTCTCAAAGCAATTACTGTGATGAGCCGAGTTTGCATCTCCTCTTTCTGTCTTGTTTCTAGTTTACCTTTAGGAGTGCCCCAAGGTGTTTCTGAAGTACATAATAGACACTCTTTGATGACTGGCTAAATGGAACTACCATGGGGACTGGCCGACCTCAATACATGGCAGCTAAGCTACTGTTGCTTTGACTGATTACTTGCCACAAAGAAAGCAGCTTCAGATACTCCAAAGCCAACTAATGGCTGTGAGAGAACTTGGAGAGCGGAGGACTGCCGGATGGGAACAGATGCGTCCCAATGAAACCTCAAGAGATGATGGGGAGGCAAGCGCTAGTTTAACGCACTTCTTGGGTGATCTACACATTAATAGACTGGACAACGGGAACACAGTGTGTGTGTGTTGTGTGTGTGTGTGTGTGTGTGTTGTGTGTTGTGTGTGTGTTTGTTGTGTGTGTGTGTGTGTGTGGTTGTGTGTGTGTGTAGTGTGTGTTTTTGTGTTGTGTTTGTTGTGTGTGTTTGTGTGTGTGTGGTGTGTGTGGTGTGTGTGTGTGTGTGAGTGTTTCTGTGTGTGTTTGTGTGTGTGTGTGTGTGTGTGTGTGTGTGTGTGTGTGATAGAGTTTTGTGTGATATGTGCATGTGTGTGTCTGTGTTTATGTGTCGTGTGGTGTGGTGTGTGTTGTGTGTGGGTGTGTGTGTGTGGTGTGTGTGTGTGTGTTTCGCAAGCATGTGGCGTGAGCATGTATACGTTTTGTGTCTGTCGGGTCTGTTCTGTCTGTGTCAAGTCAAGTCTTATTGTCTTTATTGAGGGTTTAAAGAATACCATTTTACGTTTTTTTTTTTCATTCTGCACACACCACACACACACCACACACACCCACACCACGCACTCACGCACGCACGCACGCACGCACGCACGCCCACTCACGCAGCGCACACACACACACACAACCACACACCACACACACACGGAAATAACCTGTACAACAATGCCCAAAAAAGTAATAAACCCTTCAATGTCATGGAAAAGGAAACACACACTTGCATTCAATATTTTGTAGTGAACAATATACGACATAGCAGACTAGGGC
>JADBJO010008765.1:30356-42856 GCA_016801955.1 Conus betulinus
AACTTTTCCGAACTGTTTTCCGGACTTGCCGGATCAGACAGAGACTGAGAGAGGACATGAGTGACGATGGTGAGTTGCACGTATACCAAATGATGATGAAATTTTTGCATTTTTTTTTTTTTCCAAATGTAGTGACAGCAGCACTCTGAAGTTTGGACCATGCACACAGCTCTGTGTGTGTGTGTGTGTGTGTGTGTGTGTGTGTGTGTGTGTGTGTGAAAGATGCATTGTTTTTATGTGTTTACACATTGTGTTTACATCAGTTACGATATTGTTGATTTTTCATCCATACCAACGTGGAGGAAAAGTTTTTCCTGATAGCTGTTGTCTACACTTTTCAAACCAGTGGTGAGTGAAGTGTGTACTGAACACAGGATTCTAGGTTTTTTTTTGTTTTTTTTTTTTTTTTTTTCCCTAAAAGAACATGATTTGAAGTTTTCAAAAACAAATAATTATTGTTGTATTCGGTCTGTTTTTGTCTGTATTTTTTTTTGTGTGTAAAAATACCCAAAATAGTGCGTCTCAGTATGTTGTGGTTGTGGCAGAAAGCTGCGTCTGAGGCCAGCTTCTCGCAAACATCATATCATAGCAATTCATCATAAAAGCATGAGCACACGGAGAACTCCAAAGGAACTCACTAATTGGTTCCACGCAACACCCGGGTTCATCAAGGATGTGTTTCCTCACTATTGCTGCTCATCATCTTTGTGGATCAAACCACACAGAGACAAATCCTGATTACGAGGCGCTCAGTGAGCTGTAAGGCGCAAATGATCGGAGGATGGCAAATAACAGCAAAAACTCTACTGCACGACTACACAATCTGAGCAACAGCAGCAAGAAGTATGGGTTAGACATCAGTGTTAGCATGACTGAAGAAAGGTCAGCTGGAACAACACCTGACAGCCAGGACATGGTCATCAATGAACATCAAAGGAATTCGAGTTCAGGTGAAGTATCTTCACCGAAGATGCGAAAATGGACAGCGAGTCGAGAACAGAATCCAGTGGGCCATTGTTGTGAACTTTCAGCATGCCTAAAGAATCAAACATTGTCATGTGAGCAAAGCCAGTTTGATCAATTTATTAATTCCAACATTGAGATACCAATGGTGTGGAAGGAGCACTCTATGATGAAAGGAGATGTCATAGAACAGATGTCACCCTCTGTACCAGGGTGATATTCTGTACCCAAGGTGATATTCTGTATGAGGGTGACATTCTATACACAGGGTAACATTCTAAAACGGGGGTGACATTCAATACCCAGGGTGATATTCTGTACCAGAGTGACATTCTGTACCAGGGTGACATTATGTACCAGGGTGACATTCTGTACCAGAGTGACATTCTGTACCAGGGTGACATTCTGTAGTAGTAGGCTGCAGAACACCAGGAGAGTAAGGATCGGCAGTGACGAAATCCGAAGTATGGTTAGAGCTACACTCATCAACTATCATACTGCACAACAGCGCGTGGAGTGGTTCAGTCACATTCTGCACCAGGGTGACATTCTGTACCCAGGGTGATATTCTCTACCAGGGTGACATTCTGTACCAGGGTGACATTCTGTACCAGGGTGATATTCTGTAGCAGGGTGACATTCTATACCAGGGTGATAATTCTGTACCAGGATGACATTCTATACCGGGGTGACATTCTATACCAGGGTGACATTCTGTAGCAGGGTGATATTCTACACCCAGGGTGATCAGGGTTCATAGCGTTTGGGAAGGTTTTTGGGGAAAAAAAGTTTATTTCCAGGCCCTGGAAAGTCTTTGAAAAATAAGAAAACATGAATATGGTTTGTGAAAGTTTGTGAATTTGGATTTATGTCACCAAGATAAGAAATCCACTTTGAAAAAACAAAAAACAAAAACAGGGACTGTGAAATTTTAACGTATAAGAAGAAATAACTATAACTTTGGGTCATTGTGAACAGACAGTGATAAGGCCAGAAGATTGGTGTGATAACGAGGAACTGTTCTATTAAATTTAAAAGGTAATCTGTGTGTCTGTTGTGTGTGTGTGTTTGTGCTAATTTACGCTTAATTTCAGTTTTAGGGCCTTTAAACTAAATAAAGGTCTTTGGAAAATCCAGAAAGTGGTTTTGAAAGTTCGGGAAAAGTTTGGGAATTTGAGGATGCTCTTAGGCTATGAACCCTGGGCTACTCACTGATACTTTGTATATTACATATCTGGGTGATGTACCGGGGTGACATTCTATACCAGGGGTGACATTCTGTACCAAGATGATGTTATGTACCAGGGTGATACTCTGTACCAGGGTGATATTCTGTACCACAGTGACATTCTCTACCAGGGTGGTAATTTTGTAGCAGGGTGACATTCTGTAGCAGAGTGATATTCTACACCCAGGATGATATTCTGTACCAGGGTGACATTCTGTACCAGGGCGATATTCTGTACCAGGGTGACATTCTATACCAGGGTGATAATTCTGTAGCAGGGTGACATTCTGTAGCAGGGTGATATTCTACACCCAGGATGATATTCTGTACCAGGGTGACATTCTGTACCAGGGCAGTATTCTGTAATAGGGTAGTACTCTGTACTGGGGTGACATTCTGTACAAGGGTGATATTCTGCACTTGGTTGGCATTTTGTACCAGGGTGACATTTCGTATCTGGGTGATGTTCTTTACCAAGGCGAAATTCTGCACCAGAATGACATTCTGTACCAGGGTGACGTTCTGTACCAGAGGGAGGGGGTGGGGAGCATTTTGTATTAGGGTGACATTTCTTACTGAGGTGACATTCTGTACCAGGATGTCATTCTGTACAGGGGTGACATTCTGTACGGAGGTGACATTCTGTACAGTGGTGACATTCTGTATCAGGGCGACATTCTGTACAGGGGTGACATTCTGTGCAAGGATGACGTTCTGTACCATGATGACATTCTGTACCAGGGTGACATTCTGTACAGGGGGTGACATTCTGTGCAGACGATGGCATTCTCTGTACAGATTCTGTACAGGGGTGACATTCTGTACGGATGATGACATTCTGTACAGACGATGAAATTCTGTACCAGGATGGCATTCTGAACAGGAGTGGCATTCTGTATAGGGGTGACATTCTGTACAGGGGTGATATTCTCTACCAAGATGCCATTCTGTACAGCGGTAACATTCTGTACAGAGGTGACATTTTGTACCGGAATGACATTCTGTATCGGGGTGACATTCCATACAGGGGTGAATTCTGTACAGGGGTGATGTTCTGTACAAGGGTGACGTTCTGTACAGGGGTGACATTCTGTACTGGGTGACATTCTGTACTGGGGTGACATTCTGTACAGAAGTGGCATCCTGTACTGGGGTGACATTCTGTACTTGGGTGACATTCCGTAACAGAGTGGTGTTCTGTACAAGGGTGACTTTCTGCACAGGGGTGACATTCTGTACTGGGGTGACGTTCTGTACCGGGGTGACATTCTGTACAGAAGTGGCATCCTGTACTGGGGTGACATTCTGTACTTGGGTGACATCCGTAACAGAGTGGTATTCTGTACTGGGGTGACATTCTGTAAAGGGGTGACATTCTGTGCTATGATAGCATCCTGTACCGGGGTGACATTCTACACGTGGGTGACATTATGTACACAGGTGACAATCTGTACTAGGGTGACATTCTGTATCACGGTAGCATTCTCTGGTGGGGTGATATTCTGTGGCAGAGTGACATTCTGTACAGAAGTGACATTCTGTACTGGGGTGACATTCTGTACCAGGGTGGCATTCTCTGATGGGGTGATATTCTGTGCTGGGGTGACCTCCAGCACCAGAATGACATTGCATCCCAGAGTGACATTATGTGCTGATGTGATATTTTGTAGCAGGGTGATGTTTGGTGGGGTGACATTCTGTACCAGGGTGAAATTCTGTACTGGGGTGAAATTCTGTACAGGGTTGACATTTTGTACCAAGGCAGCATTCTGTATTGTGATGACATTCTTCTGTACAGGGGTGACATTCTGTATTGGGATGACACTGTACAAGGGTGACATTTTGTACCGAGGTGACATTCTGTATTGGGGTGATATTCTGTATTGGGGTGACATTCTGTACCAGGGTGACATTCTGTATTGGGGTGACATTCTTTAAAGGGGTGACATTCTGCATCGGGGTGACATTCTGTACTGGGGTGACATTCTGTATTGGGGTGACATTCTTTACAGGGGTGACATTCTGTATTGGGGTGACATTCTTTACAGGGGTGACATTCTGTACAGGGGTGACATTAAGTAGCGAGATGACATTCTGTACAGGGGTGATATTCTGTACCGAGGTGACATTCTGTACCAGGGTGACATTCTGTATTGGGGTGACATTCTGTATCAGGATGACATTCTGTACTGGGGTGACATTCTGTAATTCTGTACTGAGGTGACATTTGTACTGGGGTGACAGTGTACTGGGGTGACATTCTGTACATTTTGTACCAGAGTGACATTCTGTACTGGGGTGACTGTACTGGGGTGACATTCTGTACCAGGGTGACATTCTGTACCGGGGTGACATTCTGTACAAGGGTGACATTCTGTACATACTGTACCAGGGTGACATTCTGTACATACTGTACTGGGGTGACATTCTGTACCAGGATGACAGTGTAACCAGGGTGACATTCAGTCGGGGTGTGACATTCTGTACCACAAAGTCAGTACAAAACGTCACCCATTTTGTACCGGGCTGACGTTTTGAACAGGAACAAACCGCTTTCCCGTCTGCTGCACCGACGCACAGAACAGGGGAAATAATGACAGCTGGTCGGCTTTCGTTGTACACTATAGATTATTTCCCTTTAATCAGTAATCTTTGCTGTGTGCCCTCCATTGTTCCTCTTCTTGGAGTTGTTGATTGTGTGTGTAAGCCTGTGCCACTGATCAAGAGACAGAGAGAAGGCGTGTGTGCGTTGTATGTGCATCTGTGTATATCACTGTAGTTGTTGCCCATGAGTCTGACTGTGATCCTAGTGAGTGTGTGTGTGTGTGTGTGCGCGCGCGCGCGCGCGTGCGCGTGTGCATGCGTGTGATTTGCATTTCATTTGCATGCTGCTACTGGTAACATGATGAAATTTTTAAGTGGAGCGCTTGTGTTTATGTGTGCTCAAAACACACACACACACACACACACACACATGCACACACACACAATTGGCCTTTATCTTTAGATCTTATCTCTACTCAGTTACATTTGTTTTGATTAAATGGAAGAGGGATAAAGGGGGGGGGGGGGGGGGGGGGGTCATATTCTATCATTAACGTATTAATGCACTCAATCTTACATACTTCATTCACCCACACATAAAACTGTCTGAATCACTGTAGTGGAAGGACATTAAACTGACGACAACACACACACACACACACACACACACACACACACACACACACATTCATAAACACCTTAAAAGTTTGCTCAGGACACCATGAACACTCAGGACCCCTCACAATGTGGGACGTTCACAGGCAAGTGCAGGGTGCACAGTAGGCTTTCATTCAACGCCCTGTCCTGTGTGTTATTTCATAGGTATCCCACCTTCTGGTGATGCTGCAAAAAATATCCATCGCAAATTTTGAGGGCTCTGTGTGTGTGTGTGTGTGTGTGTGTGTGTTTATCTATCTATCTGTATGTGTATCTCTCTCTCTCTCTGTATCTCTCTGTCTCTCTCTCTCTATATATATGTGTGTGTGTGTGTGTACATATATATATATATATATATATATATATATATATATATATATATATATATATATATATATATATATATACTTCGTCAGTATCTGCAACACAAAGAGTCATGTATGTATGTATGTGTGTGTATATATATATATATATATATATATATATATATATATATATATATGTTTTTTTTTTTTTTTTTAGTAGTGCAGGGTAACAACTCCCCAGTTGTAAAAACAATGACTTTGCAAAAGAAGAAGATTAAAAGACAAAGAAAGAAAGCAGTAATAGAAAAAAGAGGGCTTTAGACTGAATAGATTGCTTATTACACAGCAACACATTGGAGGTGGGTGGGGATGGGGATAGTATAACCCATCTGAAAAACAGCACCATCAACCGCCCAGAGTGACCTTTCATTCAGTGAGTTGGACCTATCCCTGACACCCAGGTCAATGAGTTGGACTTATCACTGACCTCCAGGTCAGTGAGTTGGACCTATCACTGACACCCAGGTCAATGAGTTGGACTTATCACTGACCTCCAGGTCAGTGAGTTGGACCTATCTCTGACACCCAGGTCAATGAGTTGGACCTATCAATGGCACCCAGGTCAGTGAGTTGGACCTATCCCTGACACCCAGGTCAGTGAGTTGGACCTATCACTGACACCCAGGTCAGTGACCTGGACCCATCACTGGCACCCAGGTCAGTGAGTTGGACCTACACTGACACCCAGGTCAGTGAGTTGGACCTACCACTGACACCCAGGTCAGTGAGTTGGACCTACCACTGAGACCCAGGTCAATGAGTTGGACCTATCCCTGACACACCCTGGTCAATGAGTAGGACCTATCCCTGACATCCTGATCAATGAGTTTGACCTATCACTGACATCCAGGTGAATGTGTTGGACCTATCACCGACACCCAGGTCAATGCGTTGGACCTATCCCTGACACCCAGGTCAGTGAGTTGGACTTATTTATCCCTGACACCAAAGTCAATGAGTTGGACCTATCACTGACACCCAGGTCAATGAGTTGGATCTATCCATGACACCCAGGTCAATAAGTAGGACCTATCACTGAGACCCAGGTCATTGAGTTGGACCTATCCCTGACACCCAGGTCAGTGACTTGGACCTATCCCTGACCTCCAAGTCAATGAGTAGGACCTATCGCTGACTTCCAGGTCAATGAGTAGGACCTGTCCCTGACACCCATGTCAATGCGTTGGACCTATCCCTGACACCCAGGTCAGTGATTTGGACCTATCACTGACACCCAGGTCAGTGACTTGGACCTATTACTGACACCCAGGTCAGTGAATTGAACCTATCAGAATCACTGACATCCAGGTCAATGAGTTGGACCTATCACTGATCTCCAGGTTAATGACTTGGACCTATCCCTGACACCCAAGTCAATGTGTGTTGGACCTATCACTGACTTCCAGGTCAATGAGGTGGACCTATCCCTGACACCCAGGTCAGTGAGTTGGACCTATGACTGACACCCAGGTCAATGAGTTGGACCTATCCCTGACACTCGGGTCAGAGACTTGGATCTATCACTGACACCCAGATCAGTGACTTGGACCTATTACTGACACCCAGGTCAGTAACTTGGACCTATGACTGACACCCTGTTCAGTGAGTTGGACCTATCACTGACCTCCAGGTCAATGAGTTGGACCTATCACTGACACCCACGTCAATGAGTTGGACCTGTCCCTGACACCCAGGTCAATGAGTTGGACCTCTCCCTGACACCCAGGTCAGTGAGCTGGACCTATCACTGACACCCAGGTCAATGAGTTGGACCTATCCCTGACACCCAGGTCAGTGACTTGGACCTATCACTGACACCCAGGTCAGTGACTTGGACCTATTACTGACACCCAGGTCAGTGAATTGGACCTATCAGAATCACTGACACCCAGGTCAATGAGTTGGACCTATCCCCTGACACCCGGTTTAAGTGACTTGGACCTATCACTGGCACCAAGGTCAGTGAGTTGGACCTATCACTGACACCCTGGTCAGTGAGTTGGACCTCTCACTGACCTCCAGGTCAATGAGTTGGACCTATCACTGACACCCAGGTCAATGAGTTGGACCTGTCCTGACACCCAGGTCAGTGAGTTGGACCTATTACTGATCTCCATGTTAATGACTTGGACCTATCCCTGACACCCAGGTCAATGAGTTGGACCTATCACTGACACCCAGGTAAATGAGTTGGACCTATCACTGACTTCACGGTCAGTGAGGTGGACCTATCCCTGACACCCAGGTCAGTGAGTTGGACCTATCACTGATCTCCATGTTAATGACTTGGACCTATCCCCGACACCCAGTTCAATGAGTCAGACCTATCCCTGACACCCAGGTCAATGAGTTGGACCTATCCCTGACACCCAGGTCAGCGAGTTGGACCTATATCCCTGACACCCAGGTCAATGAGTTGGACCTATAACTGACACCCAGGTCAGTGACTTGGACCTATCCCTGACACCCAGGTCAGTGAGTTTGACCTATCGCTGACCTCAGGTCAGTGACTTGGACCTATGACTGACACCCAGGTCAATGCGTTGGACCTATCACTGACACCAAGTTCAATGTGTTGGACCTATCCCTGACACCCAGGTCATTGAGTTGGACCTATTACTGACACCCAGGTCAGTGAATTGGACCTATCAGAATCACTGACACCCAGGTCAATGAGTTGGACCTATCCCTGACACCCGGTTAAGTGACTTGGACCTATCACTGGCACCAAGGTCAGTGAGTTGGACCTATCACTGACACCCTGGTCAGTGAGTTGGACCTCTCACTGACCTCCAGGTCAATGAGTTGGACCTATCACTGACACCCAGGTCAATGAGTTGGACCTGTCCCTGACACCCAGGTCAGTGAGTTGGACCTATTACTGATCTCCATGTTAATGACTTGGACCTATCCCTGACACCCAGGTCAATGAGTTGGACCTATCACTGACACCCAGGTAAATGAGTTGGACCTATCACTGACTTCACGGTCAGTGAGGTGGACCTATCCCTGACACCCAGGTCAGTGAGTTGGACCTATCACTGATCTCCATGTTAATGACTTGGACCTATCCCCGACACCCAGTTCAATGAGTCAGACCTATCCCTGACACCCAGGTCAATGAGTTGGACCTATCCCTGACACCCAGGTCAGCGAGTTGGACCTATATCCCTGACACCCAGGTCAATGAGTTGGACCTATAACTGACACCCAGGTCAGTGACTTGGACCTATCCCTGACACCCAGGTCAGTGAGTTTGACCTATCGCTGACCTCAGGTCAGTGACTTGGACCTATGACTGACACACCAGGTCAATGCGTTGGACCTATCACTGACACCAAGTTCAATGTGTTGGACCTATCCCTGACACCCAGGTCATTGAGTTGGACCTATCACTGACACCCAGGTCAATGAGTTGGACCTATCCCTGACAGTGACACCCAGGTCAATGTGTTGGACCTATCACTGTCCACCAGGTCAATGAGTTGGACCTATCCCTGAAACCCAGGTCAATGAGTTGGACCTATCCCTGACACCCAGGTCAGCGAGTTGGACCTATCACTGACACCCAGGTCAATGTGTTGGACCTATCACTGACCACCAGGTCAATGAGTTGGACCTATCCCTGACACCCAGGTCAATGAGTTGGACCTATCACTGACCACCAGGTCAATGTGTTGGACCTATCACTGACCACCAGGTCAATGAGTTGGACCTATCCCTGACACCCAGGTCAATGAGTTGGACCTATAACTGACACCCAGGTCAGTGACTTGGACCTATCCCTGACACCCAGGTCAGTGAGTTGGACCTATCACTGACCTCCAGGTCAATGCGTTGGATCTATTCCTGACACCCAGGTCAATGAGTTGGACCTATCCCTGACACCCAGGTCGTTGAGTTGGACCTATCCCTGACACCCTGGTCAGTGAGTTGGACCTATCACTGACCTCCAGGTCAATGAGTTGGACCTATCGCTGACACCAAGGTCAATGAGTTGGACCTACCACTGACACCCAGGTCAGTGAGTTGGACCTACCACTGACACCCAGGTCAATGAGTTGGACCTACCACTGACCTCCAGGTCAGTGAGTTGGACCTATCACTGAGACCCAGGTCAATGAGTTGGACCCATTCATCACCCCCAGGTCACTGTATCAATCCTCCGCTGCCACCAGCAGGAGATATACCACCGATAATTCTATGATATTCTCACCCAGACGAGTTCAGAAAACAGAATCCCATGGCTCCCAAAGCAGCCAGTGACAGGCGGAAAATTAGAACAGAGCACTTGAAGGAAATGAATTGCCTATAAGCTGAAATGATGTTGTAAAGAGTGATATGAGGGAATTTTTTTTCAGCCTATGCTCGAGGAGCCATTTAAGGATACAAGGGTCAAAAGATGTCAACAGTTTGAGTGGACAGCTTGTGTACTGTTTGATAATCCAAGCATTGTTGATCACGCCGCTGCCAGCAGCAGCTAAGAACTGCACAGAACACCTTCACTTTGATCTCTTAAGATATGCAGTCTCCCACTGATTGACAATTGTTGATATTGGAATACAGTGTGTGTGTGTGTGTGTGTGTGTGTGTGTGTGTGTGTGACAGTGTGTGTGTGTGTAACCCATGTAATCAATTCTTCGTCTTTGTCTGCTTGTTTTTTTTCGGATATTTTCAAATTCGCTGGCTGTCACACACCCACACATCGAACAAAATACCATCTTTGGATCAAAACTGCTTGAACAAAAAAATATCGACCAATGTCCTTTTAATAAAAATTATTGGAAAAATATGTCTTTTTTAATCAAATTATTGGGAAAATATGTCTTTTTAATCAAAATTATTGGAAAAAAATATATCATTTTTATCAAAATTGTCGGAAAAGTATGTGTCATTTTCTCAAAATTTATTGGAAAAATATATGTCATTTTTTAATGAAAATTATTGGGAAAATGTGTCATTTTTATTAAAATTGTTGGAAAAGTATGGGTCATTTTTATGAAACTTCTTGGAAAAATATGTCATTTTCATCAAAATTATGGGAAAAATATGCCATGAAAACTGGAAAAAAGTTGTACTGTCTCATCTCACTTAAAAATAAATCATGTGCTTTATTCCCATAAGTGAGGTTGCAATTGTGTCCATAGTTGACAAAGTGGCTCTCCTTTCAGTCTGCAATCTGCTTTGTGGATTCAATGACACTATCTGTTCTCGCTATCCTAGACTCATCAGCAGACTTTGACCGCTCCATCCTCTTGACCGGGCTTGTAACATCTTTCAGTGTTGGTGACTCTGCACTAGTATAGATTATTTCTTCAGTGTGTGTCAGTGGTGTACATTCTGATGTGTCTGCCTTGCAAGTATGGTGTTCCACAAGAGTCCGTCCTGGGTCCGGTTTGTTCTGTGCAGCTTCTATCGTAAAGTTGGTCTATACGCAGTGACAACGATGCGGCTCATTTGCAGATTTTTTCCGGTATGTCTAATGACATAGTTGTCATGCCATTTTATGTGAGAGCTTTGCTGACGACACTCAACGTCACCAGTCCCCCCCCCCCCACCCACAGCTAACAGTGATGCACTGATATCTGGGACTAATGGAGTGCCTTGCTGACCTAAAGGACTGCAGGACTTTCAGTAATCTGCAACCTGATGATGATAAGACTAACACCACTGAAGTGACTCGGCAGCAGTGCAGTGTCTCCCCAGGTGGGTTGCCTCTAGATGGCTTGACACTAACTGCTCCCAGTGGATTGCCAGTGCCGGGGCTGTGGCTGTGGACGGGGTGTCGGAATGAGCAGCTTGGGTGCACTGCCACTGAGGTGGCACAGAAGATGAGACAGAAATAAAAAGAAAGAACAAAAAAAAAAGTGAACTTCTGCTATGCTGTCCAAAACAATTTCTTCCATATCCTTCACTTCCTGATTCCGTTCTGATTGATGGTACACATGTTTGTTTTCCTTTGTCTGTTAGCAGTCTTCAAGCAAATTTTGACTGGTCTGTTTTCTTTCAGCAGCACCATTCAAACATCTGTAAAGCTGCCTTTATTGAATTGCGTAGGATCAGTTCAACCTAGCCCTATCTCTCTACTGATGCAACTAAAAACATTGTGTGCACATATGTCCTACCAATGATTCTCTTTAGCTGGCCTTCCCCAACACCTGTCACTGACTTTCAAAGAATCCAGAACAATGCTGCCAGCCTCACCTGCACACCTGCTAAAAAGCAGACCACGTTTCTCCTCTATTTCACTCTCTCCACTGGTTACCCATTTCTGAGTGAATAGAATACAAGTTATCTGCTTACTTTTTTCTGCTGACAGTGGTGAAAGACCAGAGTATCTCTTCTTCTTCTTCTTCTTCCTAAAAGACTGGTTCACACAAAAACGAGTAGGTCACCAGCGTGCATGTTAAAAAGTAAAATAAAGTAAAGTAAAGTGCGACTCAGCCTGTTGGCCCATAGAGCGAAACTTGGCAACAAGGAGTGGTACACGATATTCAAAAAGTTAAAAGCAATGGCCAGGTTCAGGCCCAGGCAAACCATAAAATATCTGGGGAAGTTAAAATAGAAAAATCAGTCAATATGCAGATCTCAAGACTGTCATATCAATTTGATTCTTGAATGAGACTGCATTTGTGGCAGTCTTGATGGCACACCCGGCAGTGAGTTCAGTTCAACAGCCGTACAGAACTAGGATAAAATGAATATAGGTGGCTGTCAATATTTGATGCAGGTATGGCATAAGA
>JADBJO010008765.1:50356-91542 GCA_016801955.1 Conus betulinus
TTGAGAGTTGTTTTAAGTTGAGTCTCACAACTCCTTCGCTGTCTAAAACCATGCTGGGCGTTATTTAAGAAGTCATGTTTGTCAAGATGGTCCATTATGCTACTATATATTATGTGTTCAAGTAGTTTTGCTGATATGGATGTAAGAGATACAGTCTATAGTTCTCTGCTTTTGTTTTGTCACCCTTTTTGAATAAAGGGACAATGCTAGCATCTCGCCACTCATCAGGTATTACTCCCTGGTCCAGTGAAGCTTGGTAAAAGTAGTTGGTATACCTCAGTCAATTCATTGGCACATAATTTTAGGACCAGTAGCTTTTATTTTCATTGATGTTGGTCAGTAACTTAAATACTCCTGCTTTGCTTACTTTAATATTTTTGCATTTCAGGGAGTTTATCATCATCCTTTAGTCTAATGTTAATTAAAGGCTTGGGATTTGAGAAAACCGAACAAACTGATTGTTTAGTAGATTTGCTTTTCCTTTCAGGGTCCTGTACTAGGTTATTCTGGTTGTTTCTCAGGTCTGGAATCCCAATATTGTCCTGTCTCTTACTCCTTATGTAAGACCGTAATTTCTTGTTTTGATGATCTTCACCTTCTGAAATCATTGACTTAACATAATTGGAGTGAGCAAGCCTACATTCTCTCCGACACCTTCTCTTAATATGTTTGTACCTAATCAGTAATCTTTCTGAATTGGGGTGTAGTTTCAATTTCTTAAAGAACCGATGTTTCCTTCTCAACAAACGTTTAGTTTTTGTATTAATCCTTCAAGTTATTTTAGTAGATATGTTGTCATCCATAATAAATTCCAAGTTAGTTTTTATACCCCCCCCCCCCCCCCCCCCCCCCAAATGAACGAACTCCGTCCAATCAGCTTTTCTCCTCCTGGAGCTTTTCTCCCCATGACACCCCACTTCTTAGGGTACATCATATCAGAACCAAGACTTACGGACAAAAATCGTTTTCTTTTCAAGCCCAAAGGACATGGAGCAGACTCCCTGACCATCCCCGGCACTTTGATTCCTGTGTCTATATTGTACTGTAAGCCTGGCCTCAAAACTCCTCTGTCTGCTTGGCAGCGGGTCTGGTTGTGGCGTAGCCATTCAAACAGAATGAGCTTCTCTGTGCATGCCTGTTAAGGTTGATTAGAGTGCACATATTTATGTTTGCATTTTTGTAGAGAAGTGTGCACGTGGGTGTGTTTCTTTACATGCGTAGTTTTGTTGAGTGCATTTTCCTATGTATAGGTGTGTTATTGACTGCGTTATGTGGCACTGTATGCATATTGCGTACAGGTATTATTATCATTATTATCATACACACACACACACACACGTATCTGTTCTATCAATCTATCTATGCGTGTGTGTGTGTGTGTGTGTGTGTGTATGCACATATATATATATATGTATATATATGCATTTTTGAGAAATGTGTATATCTGTGTGCTTTTTTGTTTGTTTGTTTTTTAATGCATTATCTGTTGAGTGTTTTCTCGCATGTAAATGTGCGTTTTTTGACATAATGACTTAAGGAAAATTGTGTGTATATTTATACATGTGCTGTTATAATTATTACTGCCATTGTTAAGCACTTACTGCACTTAAAAAAAAGTGTGCTACAGAAGTATCCACACACACACACACACACACGCACACACACGCACACACACGTGCACACACGCGCGCACACACACACACACACACACGCACACACACACACACACCTGTCTATAACTGCACCTATATTTTCAAAGAATAGAGATAAATAAGTGTACGTTTTTTTTCAGTCCAGGCTTTGAGTCACAGAGAGAGAGAGAGAGAGAGAGAGAGAGAGAGAGAGAGAGACAAAGAGAGAGAAGGAGGGAGAGAGAGAAGCAGAGAGAGACAGAGAGAGAGAGAGAGATCCCCCAAATTTGACAAGACTCCAAATTTGACGTCAACCTTTATTACTCAGACGCTGAAAATCACAACAATAGAGACAGAGCAGAGGTGTAAAAATGAATAAGTAAAACTCAACAATTAAGCAGTGACAGGAAAAGAGGCAAACCAAATTCAAAAGGCTCAAGAAGATCACAAATCTGAACGTGCTGCATAAGGAACAAAAAGTGCACACATAAATGTGACAACTGGAAGAGAGGAGGGAAAAAAAAAATGTTCAAGGCTCCAAACAGAAGCTGAAATAAGAGAAAACCTCCTGTAAATTATTCAAATGTATCTGTGCACTGTGATGGTAATGTAAACAGTCATCGCTGATACTCATAAAGCTCTATTCCACCTAGCCCTGCCTCTGCCCCAACCCCGTTCAGATTGACCGTCAGGAGATCAGGGGTGATGGCGTTAGGTCTGAGACCGACAGCCAAAGAGGATCCATCTTAAGGTCTTGATCCACCATCACATATCATTATCAGATTGTGCCACCACTGAAACAGACTGAGCTGCCCAGGGGGTCACACAGCAGAGGCACGACAGGAGATCAGTGCCTCTAGGCTTGTCTCTCGGTGCAAACATGGTCAGACGATCGAAGCAGAATAGGACAAAAGACGGTAGCACCGTCACCTTACTGGTAAGAAACCGATGCTGATCCTGATCGGAATTGTTCTTTACGGAGGTGGTCCTTTTTGACCATCCTCATGGAATCCTCCCTGCCCATGACTGTCCTGCCGCAGCATCAGATCAGCTCCCTCCAGCCACACCCTGTGAGTCGCCCACAACCTGGGACACGGTGTCACTGCAGGTTCCACCTCTAGCACCTTGAAATCCCAGTGGAAACCTCAGGTGGTTTAATGTTCTCAGATCTGTGTTTCATTCATCAGATCATTGCTGTTGCCACGTTTTCCCTGAATCTGGATTTCTTATGAACTGATCTTCCATCGAATAAAATGTTCCAACATCCACATTCTTAAAATACATTTTTTTTTTACATGTGTCGCATGAAAAGCAGTTAAATTGTGAAAGCTGTCTTGTTAAGTTCCACTTTTTTTTTTTTTACCTGATCAGTCATTTTGTGTACACAGGAAAAGGTAACTTCTATGACCATTTTGACTCTCGGGTATTGCACACCTGATGTTCTTTCACATTGTGCTCTCTGAATTCTTTTTTTTTTTTTTTTTTTTTTCATGCATACATGATCCACCGCCTCTCACCCATTTTCTTTCTTTCATGTTTTCCTTTTCTGGTATTTATCTCTTTGTATTCAACTTCAAACATTTTTTTTTATATAAATGTTTAATTCTTTCTGTTTTTTTTATGTGTGCATTTGTTTTTGTTTCTCTTTGCCCCTTTCTATTAGTCACTGTCTTCTGTTTGATTTCTGTCTTTAATTTTTCTTCTGTATCTTCCTGTAACACTTTCTGTCCCTCTCCAGTGTCTGTCTTTCTTGTCATCTTGTGTCTTTTTTCTCTTTTTTTGACTCTTCTGCATTTCCATTCATCCTTCAGTCTCTGTCCTCTCAATTTGATGCAGTATGCCATCCACCAGTGATATATCTTGTATTGCTCTTGACGTAATTTTTTTTTAAAAAAATTATTATTTTAATACACTATGTTTCATTTTCATTTCATATCAGTTTGGGTGGAATGCATGAATTTATTATTCATGTACTTATCTGTGTGTGTGTGTGTTTTTTTTTTTTCACTTTTCCTTGAATGTAGACCTGCAAGTAAAAATGCATTTTATGCAACTGTTTACATAATTTGAGCACATGTAAATTTCATATCAAAAGCTAAAAAGGGATTATTCTCCCATTTACATTTTGATTTTCTCATTTCATGAGTTTTTTTTTTTTTCTTTTTCCTTTTTTTTTTTTTCCCATTTTTTTTTTTTTTTTTGCATATATGTCATAATATCATGCCGCATGGTTCAGATTTTGATCCATTGTGGAAAGTTTGGACTTTAGCCATCTTGTTTATTGATAAAACACAAGGCGCACCTCATCGGAGACTATTCACCAAAATCAGCTTTCAAGTTCAAAGCAGTATAGACCTGTTTTGCAAGGTTGTTTTTTGTCAGTTCACATTTTGTAGCATCAGACTTCTGTGTCTTACACCCCAGTCTATGTTCACACGCACCAAGGTCACTTTGTCATTGACTTAGCTGTTTGTATTTTATGGTTTGACTCCCTGTTGTTAAACTGTCATGATTTTGTTTAAAAAAAGAACAGCTTTCCACTTTTTTTTTTTTTTTTTTTTCAGACTGTGTTCCATTTACGTATTCATCATCATCACTACTATTTGACTTCTAAAATTTTGTTCTCAGCAAAATTTATTGAATCTCTTATTTCATTCAGTTCACTTTTTTCCCCCTTTTTACCCCTCCTCCTGCCTTTTTTTTTTAAACATCACTTTAACATCATTCTTACTTTTCAATTATTAATCATTTCCTCTACAACTTCCTCATAAAACAATTGTCAATTGCAGTGAGTTGAATTCTTGTCCGGTTCCAGACTTGACTTTGTTTTGAAAAACACACACACACACACACACACACAGTGTCGGAAGTGAGCAGAGTAATTGAAGGATGTCCACATTGTGAGCTCTGTCTGACCACTCTGTTGTTAGGTCGTCTGTCAGAACTGAGCACACCATGCACAATACACAAGAGGCACTTTAAAAAAAAGTTGAGGAGTGAGGGAAAAAAAATCCTTGAGTTGTACTGGACAATAATCATGGACGTGTCGATAATAAAATAAAACAGCGGAGCTTACACGGTTAGCTGCTATTTGGGAAAGAGACTGGAAAATTTACTAGGCATTTAAAAATTTTAAAAAATTGTCATAAACCTGTGAAATCATTTAAATGCTGATTTTTTTTTCCTCAGTCATTTATTGTGTATCTGTTCCATAGTTGAAGCTGCTATGAAGTAGAGTCACGTCAATTACTTTTCCTCTGCATATGAAAAAATTTTTTCTTTACAATTCTGTCATATTAGAATAAAAGAATAATTTTCAGCAAACTGTAGTTGCCCTTTTTTTCTTCTTCTTTTTTTTTTTAAGTATTTCAAAATTTATGTTAAAAGTATTTCAAATTTATGAACAAGGAAAGGCCTAATAATAATGACCTTTCCTTTCTGTTACTAGCTACTACATTGTCAATATCATTGTTATCAATTTTGTAATTATTGAGCAACTTACCTCTTTGATGCTAATGCCAAGTGCCTTCAAACTATTCAAGTAAAGTCTAACTGGTCTCAATATGGATGGTATTTCTTAAACTGTTGAGCTTTGACAGATTGAGACCAATGAAGAAAAATTTTTCTAGTAACGTTCTGTTCAAAGGGAAATAACACCTTACACTGTGCACCAAGACAAAATGTAGTATTTTGATTGATTTAAAAAAAAAAAAAAAGAAGATGTACACTTTTGTGCATCAGCTGAGTTGAATCAAAGGTATAAGGAAATATAGATATGCATAAACAAATGAACAGGTTGAAAAAAATCAACAAAGAAAACGTTTGAATTACAAAGAGGAGAAAAACGTAAGTGTGTAAAAAATGACCACACTGTGAAGCACATCGCTTAGAACAGAAATCAACTTACCTCAGCAAAGGTAACAAGGAATATTGTGAATACTTAAATGCACACACAGATACAAGCACACAAGCAAACACTTTCTTACTCACGCAGGCGCGCTCAAGAGTGCACAGACATGCACACGCATTCATGAATGACAAGCAAAGCAAAAGCAAAGCAAATAAGCAGGATAATCAACTGAAATGAATGATTGAATAAATAATATAAAATAGCATTCACAACAGCATCAGCCAAAAAAAAAAAAAAAAAAAAAAAAAAAAACTTGATCCAACCATCAAAACATGATTTACATTCAAATATAAACATCTCACTGCAGCCTTAAAACAGAAATTGATCGTAAAAATACAAAGGGCAGTTACTCCAGATTTCACGCTCCCACCCCTTCCTCCCACCTCTGAATGCCTGATAGTAAAAAAAAAACCAACAACAGAATAAATGATTTTATCATCATTTTCCTATACTGTAAAAATGTCAGTTGTCAAACCTGGCAATTCAGTCTCTTGGGAATCCCAATCTTGTACTGATGCTCTCCCTTTGAAAGACCCCCCATCTCTGGCAATTCCTCTTAACAGCAAACACACAGGATTTGATGACATCATATATTGCACAAATAATATTGCACAGTGATCACGGAATACTAAAAGACATCCATAATTGGTAAGACTAGGTCAAACAGCATGATTTATGTACAAGCCTATATGTTCTCCAATATGATACTGTAGTCCAGGTCAGGAAAAAAAAAAAAAAAAAAAAATATCTTGAGGCAATTTACAAAAAAAGCAAAACTAAGAGAGAGAGAGAGAGAGAGAGAGAGGAATTCTATATCAAAGCTAGCACAACTACATGTATATTCAAAGAACAGACCTCTAACACTTGACTACTGGAAAGAACTTCACCATACGCAATCACTATGCTTTATTTCTTTATGTTCTTGTTGGTTGTTTTGTTTAACTCTTGTCCCACTTTTGAACAGGACTGTGTAAATGCAGGTGCTTTTGCCAGCAAGTGGCAGTGAACTTTGAATGAGAGATGAGTGTGATTGTATGAATGTGCTCCATGGGTCTGCTCTAACACTTCTGACCGACTTCCACACTGCTTTGTGTTCCCTCCCTGCATGTCCAGAAAAGGCAACTTTGTGGCTGTCTGTCTGTCTCTCTCTTCTTCCCTCCTTAAACTTAGACCATTAAATGTATCTGTACTTAAGTGCATCAGTTTGTTGATGAATTAGGGGGAAAAAGAAAAGAAAAAAAATCTGCATCCACAAAGGCATGGGACACACGTGCGCACATTTCCACACAAACTCTACAATGCTAGCATGAACCAAAGACTATGGCTGTCAAAAGAAACTGGATATATAGGGTTTGCTTATGTATAGATGCTTACATCACAACTATTTACAAAATCAGTAAAGAAAGAGAGATATGATTCGAAACCACCCTTTTTTAAAAGGAGGTTAAAAAAAAAAAAAAAAAAAAAGCCATAGCAATCGCAGAACATATGAAGAAAAAAGAGGGAGAGAGCAGTATGAATGCTTAAGTATGACGATATGATTAATCGTTTCTCCACTGCATTCCTCAACACAACCTAATAATAATGGTAATAATAATGCTAATAATCATGACCAAAATAACAGCGGGGACTAGGTACATGTGGCCTTGGGGTGTGTAACACAACGACACACTGTGCCCATGACACAGAAAGCTCCGTGAAGCACAAAGAAAACCACACAGAAGACAGCAGTCGACGCAGAGATTAGGCATCCAATTCTATCACAAGAAAAAATCAGAAATGCATCACAAGAAAAAAATCAGAAATGCATCATGGAAAATACAGCCACGTTTCACAGGTATAGGTCATGAAATCATTGAATTGACTCACATACACGGTGCTTGTATGAGTGTGAGTGCATGTGTGCACATGTGTGTGTCTGTGTGTGTGTGTGGGTATGTGTGTGCATTTCTGTGCGGTTGCAAGACGGTGAACAGTTCTTCCAAACAAGAAACATCCTCATCTGAAGGATGTCATACATGTGCATTAAAAATCCAAACATTTTGAAATATCGCACATACGTACACACACATGAAAAGCAACACAGAGACTCAAACTTGCGGCAAAAAAGTGCTTTTCCATGACAATTACCGCGGGCAAAAATAGCAACATCCAGGGAAAAGAAGCTCTAGCTTCTCAGTGTGACCAAATAATGATACCGACACCTCATAGCTCAGACACTGCTCTTTGATTAGAGGAGGGGAAAAAAGGTTCAATGGTGTAGTGTGTCATTCTTTCACCTGGCCATGGCACTCTCACCACTCCCTGGGTGTGTGTCGACATAGGAGCACTCATCATCGTGATGGCAAAAATATACCTCTCAGCATCGCTCTCAGTGATTCATTCTTTCTGCCTTTCTCTCTTCCTCTTTCATGCAGTAGCAAAATGAAAAGAAAGAAAAAAAAATCTTACTCTCTCTCTTTGACGCATGATTTAGTGTGCTTGCGTGTGCCTGTGCTTGATGTGACTTTGCAACTTTCAGTCTTTGCACGACATATTGCTTCATAAGGTTTCTACTGATCTTGGAAATGAGTTTTACCTGTTGAGTGCCTTACTCGTTTCCCACATGTTGCTGTGTCGGTATCTCAAACGCCTTAGCACCTCTGTCATATGTTGCAGTCTTGAAGCAAAACTGCTCAACCAACTGAAGATGGGAGTGTTTCAGTCAGCCGGCAGATTGTATTTACTTCGATTATAGAAGACAAATAAGATCCAACAGCAGCATGATAGGATCCTGTGGGTGATCGTGTGGGTGATCGAGTGCCCCCCCCCCCCCCCCCCCCCCCCTCATGTCAGCCACAGTCAAGTGCTGGGCGCAAGCCAGTGGTCATCTGATCACAGCTCTCTCAAGTCCTGCAAGATTAACATGGGCTGTGCTGACACAGTCTTTGTGCTGACACAAGTCTAATGACAACTGCCTGACATCACAACGGACATTTGTGGAGTGTGTGTGAAAGGGGAAGGGGTCACAGATGGAGCGGAACTACGCGAGGAGAGAGTGGTGTGCAATGCTTCCTTCAATCGGGGGAGAGTCACCCAGCACAAAACAGTGGAAACAGCGAGGATCTCGTCTCGCTTCTGTCGAGACAGCTCGTCAAATGAAAGGAAATCTGAACTGAGGCAGGGGACAGTAAGCAGCAAACAAGTAGGCCAACTCTTGCTCCCATGGTGAAATAACCACCGCACCCACAACCCCTTTAAGCAGCATTCATTTGGAGTTATGGACGAGCGTTTATTTCATTATGGGTGCAAGAGTTACCTTACTTGTTGGTTACTGATTTGTCTTAGCCTGCTTTTGTTCACTGTTCTCATGGCTGAGGGACTGGACAAAAATTCCAGCACTCAATAGGTTTTAAAAGAAGTGTCTACCTTCATTTTAATGGGGTCATGAGGAGTATATATTTCTCTGCTCACTGCTTAAGTACTCCCTTTGTAATTGTCCAAATGTGAATATGAAGTAAAAATGGGATTTTTTGCCTCTCTCAGTTTTCATCTTCTCATTAATTCCCTTTCATCAACAGTATTCTATAAAGGGCAAAAAAAAAAAAAAAAAAAAAGTAAAATAAATGCTATTTCGTAAATTAATGTTTTTCTTCCTGCAAGTGAGTTAATTTCATTGGTACTTAGACTGATTATTCCAGTTCATTATCTAAATGCACTTACTAAAACAGGTACATCTATGATTGACTTTGATCATTCTTTCAAATGTATGGTAAGCTCATGATCGAATTTAATGCTGAAATATATGTCGCAAAGGAATGTCGTTAATTTGGTTGATGTTTAAGAATACATTTTCCTTTCATGGCGCCATAATTTAAATCAAATTCAGTATGACTCCATAAAGTGATTGAGCTTATAATTCAACCATTTTTGCCACCCAAAACTACATGCATTATGGCAAGATGTAATATGATTTGAGCTGAAACGATGCAAAAACTTTGAACGTCTTGTTGGCGGCTCTCTCTCTCTGTCTCTCATCCTAACTTTAATACATGAATCTACTTTATCACACACATCCAGTTCACACAGAAAATAGCAGTAATAGCATTTATGATGATATTCACAGTTCAACCATGACACTCTCTATATATTCTATATTTCATAGCATATTAATCAGACATACAGTGATTACATGGAGGTGAAGTAAATGTTTTTGATGATGTAACACACACGCAGTGATAAAGTAGTATCTGAAAAGGGATGAAATATGCATATAACATATAACCTTAAAAATTAGCCTACACGTAGATGGTGATATTGAATTGTACGTGGGTAGAATGGGCTTTAGAATCACAAAATCTGGACCGAAACTGGGTCTGAATTGAACAGCACATGATGACCTCTGGTTCACTTGCATATTTGTAACAACAGCCTCAAGAAAAGAAATGACGATGAACATTCTGCAACCAATTCACCTGCAGATTCATGAACAGAAACATACCAAGTCAAATTTTGATTTCATACCTGGCTGTCAGCTGGGTACAATGGCAGAGCTGAGCTTTGACCTTCTCCAATGATTCTTTACTGTTGCATCGGCTGATTCAATGTGAAAATTTCCCTGAGTGGCACAGCCACAGCCTTGGACACACTTGCAACACACCTGGCATGCACTTTGGGATCAGCTACAGGTGCCTTGATCTCGAAAACACATGGCTGCACAAAGGAATCCCACTACGCTTACTCTCCGTTCAGTTGCTGTTTGTGCCTGCTGATTTTTTTTGCTGAGGGCGAGTTGGAACCCAAGACAGAAAGGGCTAGGAGACTGACACTTTGCTCATGAACAGATCCAACAATTGATGACACTGGCGGAGCTTGACATTATGTTTCTGACCCTCTGCTGGCATGAAGAGGGCAGGTCTGCCCCGGGTGTGTCAGATGTGCCAACACTAAGGATGACCTGACCTTTGGGGACAGCATGTCGAGTCAGTACATGAATCGAGGAATCTGTTTTTCCAAGTCGAGTCATGAATTTGAAATTCTGTGTATGCACTGATGAAGCTGAAAAACGACGTGTCCTTTGTAAAAAGCAGAACAATACTGCAGGTGATGCTGTTTTCAGTTAATACACATAGATAGGTGTATGGTCATACTTCCAAGTTAGATGGCTGGACTTCCTGTGACGTTGCCGGGCAACTTCCACCTTCATGGCTGACTATCAGCCCTGATGTTTTCCTGGTCTGTCTGGCTATACCTCAGCTCTGCCACAGCACCCTTCGTGACCAGCCTCCAGCGACCCAAAGGGGGGAGATAATCATGTTTCATCAAAGAGCTACAGTACAACCACATCTGAGGCAGACTACACGTGACAGCCATCACTTCTAACAAGAGTAGATCTATGTACAAATGTGCATTTTCCCTGCAAAACCACTGGCTTTCTCACAGTGATTTTTCACAGCAAAAAAAAAAAAAAAAAAAAAATCAAGGACAACAACTTCTAAGTTCAGAAGGTCGCTAAGAAGAGTAAAAAACTCTACGACAATGATATCTACTTTCACTACAAATATTTACAAGTCTGAACAGCCATTTCCAAGGTTTATAAGATGTATCCAACAGCCATTTATGGGTGTCATTTCACTGAAAGCTTTTCGTATGTGCCACATTATTTCTGATGTTAATGGTTTTAGTGCTTTTCGTTTGGGTAATACTGAAAAAAGCAAACAAATCATAGTAAAACTTCCATAGGAAATCACCAAAGTTCAAACCCACAAACAGCACAATTCTAAAACTTCTATAACCACTTCTCTCAACACTTTTTAAAAAACGATTTTTTTTTTTTTTTTTTTTTGAGCTTTTGCAATTACCATAATAATCTTCATGCGAAAACTCATTCAGCTTTTGCACCAAACGGTGAAAAGTTTCTTCAGCCTTCAGCTGTTATCAGCACAAACCATTGCAATCGCTACAGTTTTTTTTTTTCACATAAAGCTGGTCAGCATTCCTGCACTGCTTTTCTTTCCCAGCCCTGGCACCATGTCTGAAAGAATGACCGTGCGCTGGCTCCCCATCTGAGGGAGATCCTGCCTGGCACTACAACACTTCAGCAAACTGCTAGCTGTCTGAATCGGTGCCTAGCAGACAGCCCACCGCCTGCTGTCCACCCTGTCATTCAAACCTGTAGTACAGGTTATCTGGTCATGAACATGGAGAAATCTGGATGCGTTCCTGAATCCTCATACCAACCCCAAATGAACACGGAAACAGTGGGAACGACCGATCGATCTCCCTTCATTGTTACACAGACTTTTCTGCTTCTTTTGTACTGAGTCAACAATTTGATAATTACGTCAATGGTTTCAATG
Source organism: Conus betulinus (assembly GCA_016801955.1). NCBI lineage: Eukaryota > Metazoa > Mollusca > Gastropoda > Neogastropoda > Conidae > Conus > Conus betulinus. Next base: position 62,236 of record JADBJO010008765.1, read on the forward strand.
AACCTGTCGGCACTGAAGTCCAGACAGTCATAGGCTGTTCATTGGCTTCATGTACTTGAAAATTACAGAACAGATTCAGAAGACAAACACTTGTTGAATATAGAATTTGATTGCTGTTGTAACTCATTCTAGAAAAATAGATTGGCGCACAGTAAAAAAAGAGAGAGAGAGAGAGAGAGAGAGTGTGTGTGTGTGTGTGCGAGAGCATGCATGTGTATGAGAGACATTTCAAAGTCCATAATGCACTGATGATGTTGAATGCTATACTTGTGATGGGGGGAAAAAAAAACTGGCATTTAGTCGATCCAGGTGCATTCACAACAGAAGGAAAAAAATATGTACATATGACAATGACACTTTCAAGAGATTATACTGGTCCTCGTTTCTTTTTCTCCAAACCTTTCACTGAAAGCATCTTTCTTTCTCTTTAATTCTGTCACTGACTTTTACTTTGGGTTCATTATTTTTTGTTGATTTTTTTTTCAATTTTTTTTTTTTTTTAAAATTCAAATTACCAATGAACAATACGATCATGACAAAACAGAAATCCAATATATGTACAGGTCATAATCAGGAGCCACAGACGGTCATTGGCTCAGTGTTCCCAAAAGAGAAAAAAAAAAAAAGTTTTTTTTTTTTTGTTGTTAAAGCAAGAATCGCCCCCCAGTCAGTCATCTACACATGCTGTACCAGACGAACTTGCCACCTGACCATGGGGGCGAGCAAAACCATGCGTCGGCTTACACCCAAGACGTTGGTGTGACTGGCTGACGGAGGGGATGTCACGGGTGGTTGTCAGGGAGACGGGGTGGCTGTGAGCCCCCTTTGGAGGGGGGGATCCCACCTCGGTTGGAGCGGGGTCGGTCCTGGGTTCCCTCCGGGCTGCTGCAGCCGTAGGGTTCTGAGTAGTGGGTGCTGGAGCCGGAGACGTAGCCCGTGTCGTCTGTAATGGCAAACAACGGGACAACTTTTCACTGTGTCAAACAACGGAACAACTGTTTACATGAGCCTGAGTCATAGCCCGTGTTGTCTGTAAGGCAAACAATGGGACAACTTTTCACTGTGTCAAACAACAGAACAACTGTTTACATGAGCCTGACTCGTAGCCTGTGTCGTCTGTAAGGCAAAACAACGGGACAACTTTTCACTGTGTCAAACAACGGAACAACTGTTTACATGAGCCAGAGACGTAGCCCGTGTTGTCTGTAAGGCAAACAATGGGACATATTTTCACTGTGTCAAACAACACAAAACAACTGTTTACATGAGCCGGATGTCGTCTGTTAGGCAATGGGAAAACTTTTTACTATGTCATGTCATCAGCTGCTGTGGTGAAGTGGTTAGCATCACGGACTCCCGACTGGGAGGTCGTGGGTTCGAATCCCATCAGAGTCATGTGGGTTTTTCTGCCAAGACAGGCTCCTACCCAGACTTGAGTTTGCTGTGCGGACTCAGTTGGGAAGACTGGGACCACACAGTCGAGTTTCATCCACTTAATGGATGCGTTTCTGAGAGTGTTGCTCAAATTTCCTGACCAACACTGTAGGTGCCTGTATCTTGCAGGCCTGGATGACGCCGGGATATATTATGAAAGGAAGCGTAGAGTACAGCCCTGTCATGTAGTCTCAGACCGAAATGGAAATCCGTAGCATCATCTTAATCATCCTCATTCTCATCCATCGGCTTAAAAAAAAAATGTCTCAAATTCTGTGGCCCTTCATGCCCTGCTCTCATGGTGACCTCAATTTCAATGTCCTCTCCACGTCTGTGGCTTTGGTTTGGTTCCGTCGGGGTCATCGGTATCGGCGAGTCCATGGGGGCTGTCGTTGGACAGACGTGGTGGCGCCTTCTGAGGGAGAGCTTACTCACGCCGGCTCCACGACTAAGCAATTATTGTCGTCAGTAGGGGGCTTAGTAGGTGGTGTCCTGCGTATGTTAGATCAGAACAGGCACCACTGAACACCACCGAAGTGACTCGGCAGCAGTGCAGTGTCTCCTCCGGTGGGTTGTCTCTTGACGACTTGACATTGACTGCTCCCTGTGGATTGCCGGTGCCGGGGCTGCGGCGGGGGCCGACCGAGCTGTGGCTGTGGACAGGGTGTCGGAATGGGCGGCGTGGGTGCACTGCCTCTGAGGTGGCGCAGAGGGTGGGACAGCAAAAAAAAAAAAAAAAAAAAACAAAAAAAAAAAAAAAAAAATTTTTTTACTATGTCAAACAATGGAATAACTTTTCACTATGTCAAACAACAAAACAACATTTTACAATGTCAAACAACAGAACATATTTTTACAATGTCAAACAAAGGTACAACTGTTTACAATGTCTAACAACAGAACAACTTTTTCTCAATGTCAAACAACAGAACAACTTTTACAACATCAAACAACAGAACAACTTTTTACAATGTCTAACAACAGAACAACTTCTTCACAATGTCAAACAATGGAACAACTTTTTACAATGTCAAACAACGGCAACTTTTTACAAGGTCTAACAACAGAACAACTTTTTCACAATGTCAAACAACGGAACAACTTTTTACAATGTCAAACAATGGACAACTTTTTACAATGTCAAACAACAGAACATTTCACTATGTCAAACAACGGAACAACTTTTACAATGTCAAACAATTGAACAGCTTTACATGAGCCTGAGTCATAGCCTATGTTGTCTGTAAGGCAAACAATGGGACAACTTTTTTTATATGTTATGTCAAACAATGAAACAACTTTTTACAATGTCAAACATTGGAACAACTATTTGCAATGTCAAACAATGGAACAACTGTTTACATGAACTTGAGTTGCAGCCTACGTCATCTGTAAGGGAAACAACAGAACAACTGTTTACAATGTCAAATCAATGGAACAACTGTTTACTATGTCAGACATTGGAACAACTTTTTACAATGTCAAACATCAGAACAACTTTCTACCGTGTCAAATTCCAGAACAACTTTTTACTATGTCAAACATAGAACACCTTTTTACTATATGTCAAACATCAGAACAACTGTTTACTATGTCTAAAAATCAGAACAACTTTTCACTATGTCAAACATCAGAACAACTTTTTACTATGTCAAACATTGGAACAAACTTTTTACAATGTCAAACATCAGAATAACTTTCTACTATGTCAAATATCAGAACAGTTTTTAACTATGTCAAACACAGAACGTTTTACTATGTCAGACATTTGAACAACGGTTTACGTCAAACATCAGAACAACTTTTTACAATGTCAAATCAATATGATTAATAATCACATCCTTAACCATGATGATGTGTTTCCTGGTATTGTTACTGATATTTTGGTGTTGCTTGTGAATTTCATAATCTTTGTCATTTCATTATTGCTCTTGTTATTACAACTGTTGTAGTTGCCTTCGTTGTTTATTCTGCTGTCTTTCCTTTTTTGCATATCACTGCATTATTATCATCTGAGCGCTTGAGAGAGAGACAGAGCGGGAGATTAGCAGGAAAGATGCTGTTACTTTTAATCAACATCATTTTTTCCAGTTAAGGGTAGATGGTGTTTGTTTGTTTGTTTTGTTTTCTTGTACAGCAGGAACATTTACTTAGCCAGAATCTCCTATTATTTATTCTCCACCATTTCATCAAAACAAAGAACTTGGTTAATAGACTCCTTTAATACAGCACCTTCCGGTATCATTACATTAATCAACATCACAATGATCAGTTTAATTATTCCTATTTCACAAATCAATACTAACATCGTGTAATTCCCTTCTCCGCCTTCATGATGTCTGCCATTGAGGTCCAACTTTCACCAGCACTGGTGGGGTTGTCTGAAGATCAACCAGATAACACAAATACTAACACGGTCACACAAATCTGAAATTTCAGCCATATTACACAAAGTTTTAGCTGCAGACCAGCATAACCTTGATCTCGGCCAACAAGATTTATTTTTTGCCTGGGTCAACTCATTTGTAAGATCACCTGATGAAACAAAAAAAAGCAATGAACCGCTTTAAATGAAACTTGTATTGACAAAATTTAAAAAGAAACGGGGTTAGTTACCACCACAGGTACTGACAGACAGATTACAGGACAAAACACTGTGTTTTGTCCTGTAATTTGTTTGTCTATACCTGTGGTGGGAAACGAACACCTTTTCTTTTTAAATTTTGCTTCATTTTCCGCCCTCAGTCACCTCGCTTTGAAACTTGCATTGACAAATTCTCGGGAGCTGTCACCGGATGGATTGGGTGGCGCCCTCTGGAAGGAGAGCTTACTCATGCTGGCTCTGCGACAAAACAATTATTGTTATCAATAGGGGGCTTCATAGGTGGTGTCCTGCATATGCCAAATCAGAACAGCCATGACGGAACACCTCCCATGTGACTCGGAAGCAGCGCAGTGTCTCCTCTGACGGGGTGCCACAGGATGACTCCACTGCTCTCCATGGACTGCCAGTGCTGTAGCAATAGTGGGCTGGGCCAGGCTATGAGACCAGAATGAACAGCTTGGGTGCAATGTCATGACAATGTCATGGAAGATCAGACAGAGAACAAAAACAACAATAATTCATCAAAACTTGGGGGAAGATGGACCCCCCCCCCCCCCCCCCCCCAAAAAAAAAAAAAAAAAAAAAAAAAATTAACATTTTGAATGGTGGTACGGATCTCCATCAAGGCATGGATCACAGATTCATCTGCACGATTACTGAAAAAAACATTCGACTGAGTGTATGGCCATCTGGTAGAAAGATGAAGAAAGTGACTCGGGGACAAACACTCCATGCTGGCAGAGATCTGCATCACAGGGCGGTCTCGGAGTCGCTTTTACCTGGGTGTGATGGACGTGGGGGTTTAGATGGATTGGGGGGGGGGGGGGGGGGGGGGTTCCTTGGAGCCCTTCCAGCTGCATTATTCTTTTCCACTTTACAATCAGATCTTTAAGTGAATGCTGCCACAGTCCAGCATTCTTACTACCAAGAGACTGTACAATTCTTGGGGTGGGGTAGGACTGGCAGATCAAGTTGCCAGGTACTGTTGTTTGTCCTCTTTTTTTACATGGCACGATGTAAAATGACCTAGGAGAAGTGATCCCATTTTAAAAGTGTACAAAAAGTACAGTTAGCCTCCTTTCAATCTGCACATACTGACCTACTTGTCAAAAGGTTCGTAATTCAGAAACGCTAAACAACTGATAATCGTGTTGTCTTTGTCTCCTCTGCATTGTCTCTCAAACAATATTCCTGGTTTGGGGTTCATACTGAAAGCTACAATTCCTGGCCTTTCCCTGAAAATTTCCATCCAAAATTCTATTTCCCCTCCATTTTCTACAAATAATCCTGTCAAAAGGTATCAGCATCTGTGTTAAACACAGTGAGAAATCTATGAAATGCTGAACATACTTCTGAAATGTTGTAAATTGCTTTTCATCTGAAATGCTGTACCTTTGCTTTCAATGCTAACTTCTGCTTTTATCTGAAATGCTGAACTTTAGCTTTCATCTAAAAAGCTGTACTTTTGCTTTCATCTGAAATGCTAAATGTTTGTTTTCATCTGAAATGCTGTACTTTTGCTTTCATCTGAATTGTTGGACTTCACCTTTCATCTGAAATGCTGTGCTTTTGCTTTCATCTGAATTGTTGGACTTCACCTTTCATCTGAAATGCTGTGCTTTTGCTTTCATCTGAAATGCTGGATATTTGCTGTTATCTGAATGCTGAACTTTAGCTGTTATCTGAAATTCTGAACTTTAGCTGCTTATCTGAAATGCTGTACTACTGCTTTCATCTGAAATGCCGAACTTTAGCTGTTATCTGAAATACTGAACTTTAGCTGTTATCTGAAATGCTGAGCTATAGCTTTCATCTGAAAAGCTGAACTTTTGCTTTCATCTGAAATGCTGGACTTTTGCTTTCATCTCACAAATGTCAATTGAAGTACTGTCTGATGAGACACACCTTCACCAGCCACAGCCAAACAACCAGTGGTTCTCCTCCTTCAGCTTCAGGCTGTCAAAGGAGCTTTGCTTCAACATGACCCCTGAACTGCGACATCACACTGAACTTAGAACTAGAGTTATCGCCCTTGGATATGGAATTCCACACAAGCCTGCATAGAGCTGTGCGCCACCTTTGTGTCTCTATGCAAACTAGTTTACTCAGTGACATGGTGACGAACCATGATGCTCCGCTCAGAAACCACGTGTCTGTGCGAGATTAAATGGACGCTTTTTCCCATGGTCAGGTCACAGACCGAAAGTCTGCCATTATGAGCAGATTCCATGATTTTTGTCGACTTTGCTGCTTGTTTCTTTTTCAAGGACTTTCCACTGACTAAAAAAAATTTTCCGACAGTCCATAACTTTCCCTGGTTTCCCTAAGCAGTATGAACCCTGAACCCTGTGCTTTTGCGAAGGATTTCAGGCGACGACCATTACCGTCGTGGTTCCTGCCTCAACAGTATCCCAGCATCCTTACCTGGGGGAGGTCTCTGAGGCCTCATGGCTCCACTGCTTCCTCCCCCGCCACTGCTGGACCCACGGCTGACCTGCGAAGGAGGAGCCGGAGGTGGGGGGTGGGGGCAGAGTTGAACACTGGGAAGGAGCGTGTCGATCTGTAGGTCGTGACCCCGAGGTCAAGGTCCTTGGAGGAATTGCTGCAGCCGCCGCCTGCCTGCTCGCGCTCTTGTTGGAGAGGAGGGACTCCCTGTTGGGGCCGCGATGGCTGCTCCGCTTGCCCCGCCGCACCACTGTGGAACAGAAAGGACTTGGCATATTTTCATTTATTCTCTCTCCCCCCCCTCTCGCTTAAAAAAAAAAAATCAACAATGGGGGGGGGGGGGGGGGGGGGGGGGGGGGGGGGGGGGGCGCTATGAAGCTGTCTCATATGATGGTTCAGTGCATAATTAAAGATGAGACAGGAAGACGGACGTCATTTATTTACTCATTTGTTCTTGTTGAAAAGCAGGAATTGTATTTCAATACTGTGGTCTCACAGCACACCTATGTAGTGTGGGTGGGGTGGGGTGGGGGGGGGGGGGGGGTAGGGGGGTGAAAAAACATGTTTAAGACTTTAATGTTTAAACTGGGACTTTAACCTTTTTTTCTGAACGTCTAACAGCTCTGGGACTTTAACCTTTTTTTCTGAATGTCTAACAGCTATGGGACTTTAACCTTTTTTTCTGAACGTCTAACAGCTATGGGACTTTAACCTTTTTTTCTGAACGTCTAACAGCTACGGGACTTTAACCTTTTTTTCTGAACGTCTAACAGCTATGGGACTTTAAACCCTTTTTCTGAGCGTCTAACAGCTATGGGACTTTAACCTTTTTTTCTGAACGTCTAACAGCTATGGGACTTTAACCTTTTTTTTTCTGAATGTCTAACAGCTATGGGACTTAACCTTTTTTCTGAATGTCTAACAGCTATAGGACTTTTAACCTTTTTTTTCTGAACTTCTAACAGCTATGGGACTTTAACCCTTTTTTTCTGACGTCTAACAGCTATGGGACTTTAAACCTTTTTTCTGAACGTCTAACAGCTATGGGACTTTAAACTTTTTTTTTTGAGTGAACGTCTGAACAACAGCTATGGGACTTCAACTTTTTTTTGAAAGTCTAACAGCTATGGGACTTCAACATTTTTTATCTGAACGTCTGACGGCTTACGGCCTATACAATCATTTGGTTGTGGGGAATTCACTTTTTTTTTTTTCCTGAACTTATAACAGCTATGGGACTTTAACCTTTTTACCTGAACGTCTGACGGCTTACGGCCTCTACAATCATTTGGCTATGGGACTTTAACTTTTTTTTTTCCCGAATGTCTTAACAGCTTACTGCCTCTATAATCATTTGGCTATGGGGACTTAACCTTTTCTTCTAAAACTTTTCCACACACACACACACACACACACACACATTGTCTCCATCTCTTCATCATCCACCCCCACCCCCTCCTCCACATGACACGGAACTGACCTCCACGGCACTGCAGAACGATGAGCACGACACAGAGAAGGGCCAGGAAGACGATGATGCAGACGCCGATGATCAGCACCACGGGGGACACATGGAAATCTAGCAGACACAACCAGACACACACATGGTCACTCCTGAAATTCACCATTGTTGCCGCTGCTGGGGTGAAAATAGCCTCCTGTCAAAATGACTCGTGTGTGTGTGCGTGTGTGTGTGTGTGTGTGTGTGTGTGTGTGTGCGGCGCGCACATGACTGTGAGTAGATGTGTAAATATGCATAGATGTGCAAGTCAGAGAACCTGCATGTGTATACATACATGTGCACCGGGAGAGAGAGTGGAGAAGAGCAAGAGAGAGACAGACAGAGACAGAGAGGGAGAGAGAGAGAGAGAGAGGACAGTCAACTTTTTTACCTTTCAATGGAGCCATATAACATAATTATATGAACAGGTCAGTTTGTTGGATGATACAGCTACACGACAATCTCTTTGATCCAGTACTCCATTATGTACATTCACTATAAAACTTTGGTCCGTTCATAGGGCATATTTTAAGGTAATTTTGCCCATTCAGTCTACAGTTGTCATCTTTAAGCTTTAGGCTCTCTTATGCTTTCAATGTTTGGAGCTTTCAATTGTAATGACCTATAAACTTGTCAGTTAAGTCACCATCAAACAATCGCTGGCTGTAGATGGCAATAATGTAACAGAACAGTGATTGTTAACGTGTTTCTCTGGATTTTATTTCACAATCAGTTATTCTGAATTTTAATGTAACCAACATACTCTGCTTTTGAAAAGCAAAACTTTATTTCTCTTTTTAAAAAAAAGTAAAAAAAAAATATACAGTAATCAAGAAAATTAAAAGGGGGGAAGAAAGAAAAAGAAAGCTGAAGAAAGCTTGTGTTCTACGTTTTTGGTTTGTCCAAGAAAATACTGGAAAAAAAATGTCCATCTGGACTCGGTATATCTAAAATCATTCCCTTGTGGCCACGATCCGTCCCGAAAGGAAGCAGCCCTCCAACACACAAACCGCTTGGACACACCACAGAAACAACATCTGAACATACAATTCACACACACGAACACAAACGTAGATTTGTCGAAAGGGTGTAGGCATTACCAGACTACAGTAAACTACTATACACTAGGCTAAGACGCACTGCTGTTTGTTCATCGCACTTCCACTGTACTATTGGACAACAGAAAAAAAAGTAGAACACGGATTCTAGTAAGCTTCCACATCAAACATTAAAAAAAAACCCGCAAAAACAGAACCCCCCCCCCCCCCCCCCCCCCGGGTACATTTCACAACCTGTTTACTGAGCCCTAAATAAAATCTCCCTCGTAGAAAAAAAAAATCCACTGTGCTGCCAAAAAAAAAAAAAAAAAAGCACCCACCCCCCCCCCCCCCCCCCCCCCCCCCCCCCAGCAAATTAAAACATTTGTAATCTTGTCTGTTCTTACGTTAGGCAGCACAATAACTTCCTTTTTTTCTCGTTTTTTTTTTTTTCCTTAAAATTTTGTTCCAATTTTCACCTCCCATGCAGAAGATGTGTGTGGGTGAAATGTGGGGCTGAAATGACATGGCTGACCTTCAGGAGAAGCATGGAGGACAGCTGTGCACTTACTGAATCTCCTGGTCAATCCCCACATGCCCCCCCCCCCCCCCCCCCCCCCCCCCCCCCCCCCCCCGCCTTTGTCCTGTGGTGAGTTTCCATGGTAACTGACCCACACCATATCCTTGGACTGGAAGGACTCACTGTTGGTCAAACCATTTTCACACCAGATGCACTCCACTGTGGTGTCACCTATGGTTCTGAAATGGGCTGGTGTCTTCATCTCTGGTCGCACACTGATCGATGGTGATCAATGCCATCCCTCTTCCTACCCTGCCTATAGCTAGAGAAAAATATCAGAACTGTATGAGCATTCAGTCCTGAATTAATACGAAATGTTAACTGTCATTGCTTCAATCTTATTGTACCCATGAAACATAACGTTTGTACAACACTTGCAAAAACTATCGATGATTTTGGTTTTATACACACACACACAGACACTTTAAACAGGACATGGGGTTTTGAGGTATGTATTGTATGGAAGGATAAAGAAAAAAAAAGGACCACAAGTGAGCCAATAGACATGACAACATGCACAGAGTAGCCCATGAAACCACACGTAACATCACTTCGTGGGACAAGAACACTTTCCCTATCTGTGTCAAAATGTCAAACTGAAAACGAGACACATCCAAAGAACCACTTGCCTACTTGACAAGGCACCAAGCGTAAAGCTGCTTTCATGTTTTTATTTATCGTTTGTTCTGATCAGTTGGATGGGACAGAATCAAGAAAAAGAAAAGAGAGAAATTACCGGTATGCAATATTTCGATGAGGGTAAATATAGTTCAGCAAGAAGTTTCCCCCGCGCTATGCTCTCTCCCAAAGTGCAACAGAAAAAATTCCAGTATACAGATCAAAACACTTACAACCTGAGCAATGACAAAGAATGAAAAGAAAACGAAAAAGGCAACACAACAGATCAGAGAGAGAGAGAGAGAGAGAGAGAGAGAGAGAGAGAGAGAGAGAGAGAGAGAGAGAGAAAGAGAGAGAGAGATTATATCAACTGACAGTGCAATCCATACAAAAGCATAAGGTTGAACACTAGTAACTCTAAAGGAACATACCCAGGAGTGAGGGACTAATTGTTTATGAGGTATATGCAGGCACAAACGGCCTTTTGTTCCCACAACCATTCACAGAAGTTACATACATGTGCTTAAAAGGAAAAGGAGGCTGTCTCTTCACCCACTGTCTCAAAGATCTACAGACCATTCACTTGCTTCTCCCAGACAGGAAGTGTACAAAACTGGAAGAAAACGGCATGCAAAGCTAACAGATCAAAAACAGAATTACCGAGATCGAGAAGTGTGGACCATCCTCGTTTCACCGCTACCAGATAAGATAAAAAAAAAAATAATAATAAAATAAACTGTCTCTAATCTCAATATTGTCTTGCCTAATAGTTACATTTCATTCTCACAGATTATTTCAATGTACACCTGGAAACAACTCAAGATTCACTGATCTTCTCTGTCCCTTGCTTGATGATTTTGTGATCCATTTACATTCAATAACAAAAAATAACCAAATTAAAAAACATAAACACGCATGGATTTGATAATACTGTCTTCAATCAGCGACGAAAATGCTTATCTGATGTCAAACACTCTAAAACTACAGTTTCAGAAAATAGCAAAGCAGTCTGATTGCCACATACGATTGAAAAAAGATACATCACCGACATTCTAACATTATCTCTTCATGGATTTCCGTTTCTACACTTGTTCTTCAATGAAACACTGTCTGTATTTAAAAAAAAAAAAAAAAGAGAGAGAAGGGCTACTCAGAAAAGCCAGGTACCAAGACAAACATGCGAACAGTTTTCCCCCTTTGACACCAATGATGGACCTTACCTGGATCGTCGGCCACCCCGGACATCACTGGTCCTACATCATAGCCGCCCTTTGGGTCCACAGCTGGCGATGTGCGTTTTCATCAAACGTTTATTGTGACAGCCACAGCATTCAAATATCAAACCAACGACTCCTCGTTCTACCCTCCTCCAATCCTCTCTCACTCTCTCTTTCTCTCTCTCTCACTCACTCACTCACAGACACACACACACACACACACACACACACACACACACACACACACACACGCGCGCGCGCGCGCGCGCATGCACAGGCAAAATACTAAACAAAAACACATTATTCAGCACACACACTCAGTCTGACACAAATTATTTAGATATGCACATTCACTCAAATACACATCGTTTAGATGCACATCTTCACTCCAATACACACCTCATGTGCACACACACACACACACACACACACACACACACACACACACACACACACACACACACACACACATGCCATTGACGCACACACATACATACCAGCTCACATCGTTCCGACACATAGAACATAATTATGCTCCTGCGTGCATTGTTCCGACACATAGAACATAATTATGCTCCTGTGTGCATCGTTCTGACACATAGAACATAATTATGCTCCTGCGTGCATCGTTCTGACACATAGAACATGATTATGCTCCTACGTGCATCGTTCTGACACATAGAACATAATTATGCTCCTGCGTGCATCGTTCTGACACATAGAACATAATCACGCTCCTGCGTGCGTCGTTCTGACACATAGAACATAATCACGCTCCTGCGTGCGTCGTTCCGACACATAGAACATAATTATGCTCCTGCGTGCATTGTTCTGACACACAGAACATAATTATGCTCCTGCGTGCGTCGTTCTGACACATAGAACATAATTATGCTCCTGCGTGCATTGTTTGACACACACACACACACATACACTTCAACACCCATCGTCCAGATGCACACTGCAACTATGTTCAGATACAGAATCATGAAGACCTCGAAGCACAAACATTGCTAAGACACAAACATACACTCTAGTACATAACGTTCATCACTCATACTTACATATCACACACACACACACACACACACACACACACACACACACACACATACAGAGCGTGTTTGAGAGAGAGAGAGAGAGAGAGAGAGAGAGAGAGAGAGAGAGAGAGAGAGAGAGAGAGAGAGAGAGAGAGAGACGAGAGAGAGAGAGAGAGAGAGAGAGAGAGAGAGAGACCGTTTGGTGGCATCGAAATAACCTCCAGCAACAGCTTGTGCATCTAAGGTTACTTCAACAATGCCAGTGGCAACAGCAAGCATACCACAGGTATTAACTGGCCTGTGTGTGCTGTGGGGTGCGCGACCTGGTATGACACTCTGCTTCTCACAATTCGGACAAATGTTTGAACCTGCATGCCTGAATATTGCTTTCGCTTGTAATCTTGTTTGAGAGAGAGAGAGAGAGGGAGAGAGAGAGAGAGAGAGAGAGAGAGAGAGAGAGAGAGAGAGAGAGACAGAGAGAGAGAGAGAGAGAGAGAGAGAGAGAGGGAGAAGAGAGAGAGAGAGAGAGAGAGAGAGAGAGAGAGAGAGAGATCGAAGAAAACCGCAAAGTATATAGCAACATGCATTCAGTGTACTAGCCTAACACGATAAGCAAACGCTGTCTTGTTTTGCGGTAATTCCGCCTAGTTTTGCCGAAACCTTTCGGCAATAACAGTCAGACAGAATAGGGAGAAGTTGAATATGACACCCACTGATTCGATAAGAAACGTGTCTGTTAACAGACTGTTGTGGCTACTCACTGAGACCTGAACCTGAATGGAAGATTGTTAGGATAAAGTGGTGGCCTACTCAAACTAATTTTGCGCTCTCCCTGTTCCGTCGTGTTTATAGCCGTTGATTTGCTCCTGCGACGTATCCATCCAGATCCAGATCCAGATCCATGTCTGATTTTTGCGGCAATCACAATTTACCCTGCGCGCGTGAACTCTAAACAGCGGGCCCACATCCAGAAAAAAAAGAGAATGCCTAGACACAGGGTTGTTTCCCCTGATGCTATGAACTGAGACGTCCAGAAGTTCCAGTCCATTATATAACCAGGAAGAAGCCTTCGTGGTGGGCCGGACTACAAATAAGCAACATCACAGGACTCCAATTGAACAGAATCGATACTATGTGTTGTTGCTGTTGTTGTTTTTTTTCATTGTCCAGACTGTTCTTGGTTCGTAGTAGCACCTGGGCGGCCTCGTTTCCGTCCAGCGGCCATTTTGATCGTGCGCCAGATATGACGAGATAAGTGGTTTTTCTTGTTCTTCGTTTTCACTGTCCTTAATGTTATTTGTTTTTGCCTGAAGAAGACCCAAGAGGGTCGAAATGCATTGTGTCTTGTCCTGTACTTTTTTTTGTCCATGCCCTTGGCGGTAACTAACCCCCCCTCTCTTTCTAAATTTCATAGTAGAGGTCAGGATGAGGCCTCTTTCTTTCCCCCCTCCCTCTCTCTCTCCTGCTCCACTGCTGCACCCCTCCCCCCCCCCCCCCCCCCCCCACTTCACTCTTTATCACCTTAATCAGAACAAAACGATGAAATAACCGGGAGTGACCGTGACATCACAGGCAGAGGGAAAAGTCAGCCCCGGGCAGGGCAGTAAAGCATCGACTCTCAGCGATCAACTAAAGTTTAGTTCGAAGTGGATGCGTCTCAGAAGGCCGGCTAATTCCGAATCCTATGATGCTGTGGTTGCATGTGAAAACGAAATCAGGTTAAATCAAACTGACTCGTTCATTGTCTGGACTGTGTGACAGCTGGCTTGGCTTTCGTTGCATACACACAAAGAAACAGCTGGCTTTCCTTGCATTAAACACAAAGACACAGCTGGCTTTCCTTGCATTAAACACAAAGACACAGCTGGCTTTCCTTGCATTAAACACAAAGAAAGACACAGCTGGCTTTCCTTGCATTGAACACAAAGAAAGACACAGCTGGCCTTTACTGCACTGAACACAGAGAAAGAGAGAGAGCTGAAGAAACCAACACCTGCGGTGTTCCCGTTTCTCAGACGGACGACTTACCCACAGGCCTCGGCGTGGTGGTGGTGGTGGTGGTAGTGTGGTGGAGGTGGTGGTGGTGGTCGAAGTGGTGGTGGTTTCTGAAAAAGTAAGCAAACAAACCTGCATGAATGTCGAGCATGGTTAGCTTTTCTGATGCTTCTTGCTCTTCACTTCAATGACATCTTCTGACTGATATTTTTTTGGGGGTTCTTACCTTTTTTTTGATTTCCTTCTCCAATCCCTCTTCCCTGTCTCCTCCCCCCCCCCCCCCCCCCCCTCGTTCAAAGAAATCCTTTTTTCAACCAATTTATGAAGAAGATGAAGTGTCACCTCTACCCCCCTCCCCCCCCCAAAAAAAAGAGAGAATCAATAGGACATTATTTCTTCTTCTTCTTCTCCTCCTCCTCCTCCTCCTTCTTCTTACTTCTCTCTCTCTCTCTCTCTCTCTCTCTTCTCTCTCTCTCTCTCTCTTCTCTTCTCTCTCTCTCTCTCTCTCTTGTATTCTCTCTCTCTCTCTCTCTCTTTTTCTTTTTCTTTTCTTTTCTTACAATCTCTTCTTTCTTCTCAAAGGTAAAGAAAAGTTTAACAGGTACATACACACACACATACGAGAACGAATGCATGCATACACATTATACATATACACATTCCTCCAGTACATGTAAAAACTTGACACACCAACCAACATTCACATTCATACATGCTCACGTAGACAACGTACACATTTACAGAAACATGTAATGAGTGAACATGTGTACAAACAGAATGACAAAGACATACACACAGAATGGAAGATGATTTAATACACAAGTAAATTACACAAATACAAGCATATTAAGAATATCGAAACACACATATGTAAATATATGTTAGTGAGAGCACGTGCCTCTGCACACACACACACACACACACACACACACACACACACACACACACACATATATATATATATATATATATATATATATATACATACACAAACAAGGGTGCATGTGCATACAATATCCAATTGTAAACACAAAAAGAAACAAGAGACATACAAAGAGAGAGAGAGAGAGAGAGAGAGAGAGAGAGAGAGAGAGAGAGAGAGAGAGAGCGATTTTATCGACAGATTTCTGATCCAGTAAGTCAGCGCACTATTCTCTCTCTCTCTCTCTCTCTCACATCCACTTATGTGTGGCGCGCGCACGCACACACACACACACACACACACACACACACACACACACACACACACACACACACACACACACAAACACACACACACACACACACACGCATACTCACACACCCACCCATACACATACACACATTCCGTGTAACCCCACCTTCCAGGCCGCGCCACCTCCAAACCCACCAACACTCAAGACTAAATCCAGTCGCGAGATCGGTCTGCGTCCATATTCAGCGAACTATGCAAGAATATGCATGCGTCTACGTGTCCGCACAATTTGATGCCATCAACCCCACACACAGACCTTGGTGCCAATAGGCCTGCTACATCTTTGACCTGGCAAAGCGTGTGAAAGACAGCCCATTTTAGGAGGACATTTTGTAAGTTCGAATAATATCACGCCTTCATTTAAATTTGATGATGATGATGATGATGATGATGATGATGATGATGATGATGGTGGTGGTGGTGGTGGTGGTGATGTATGCGAGTGTGCATGCAGACGAGCATATGCGCGCATGAGAGAGAGAGAGAGAGAGAGAGAGAGAGAGAGAGAGAGAGAGAGAGAGAGAGAGAGAGAGAGAGATTCGGATGATTTATTCATATAAGCCTAGACCCCTTATGAAGGGGTGAGTGAACATAATACTTCCATTGGGATAGAGAGAGAGAGAGAGAGAGAGAGAGAGAGAGAGAGAGAGAGAGAGAGAGAGAGTGGGGGGGGGGGGGAGCGGAGGGAGGGAGGGAGAGGGAGGAGAGAGAAAAAGCATATGCGCGCGCACGCGCGTACACACACACACACACACACACACACAGCGTGGGTGTGGGAGAGAGTTGGGGGGGGGGGGGGGGGGAGATATACGGGGCGCACCTATTAGCAGTGGACCTCAAACCTGGCACTGGCCGCACCTGTGAGGTGCCAGCAAGATGGTGAAAAAGGAAAGGAAAACCTGTCAGAACCTCTCCACTCTTCTGCAAAGCCAGCCACAGGGGAGTGCTCCTTCTCCACACCCCCCCCCCCCCCCCCCCTCTTCTCTTCTTCTCCTCCCCCTCTCCCTCTCTCTCTCTCTCTCTCTCTCTCTCTCTCTCTCTCTCTCTCTCTCTCTCTCTCTCTCATCATGGGCCGTTTTTCTCCTTCCTCTTCTGTCTTCTAATCACTCCATGGCCTCCCCACACAGGCCGTAAAGGTAAGCCTTGATGTGACTTCCTCCTGTGGTCGGCCGGTTATAAACAACCTACTTCAGGTAAAAGGAGAGGGCGGGGAGGTGGGTGGTATAGGTAGGATGCTTGTGCTATACGTATATATGCACAAGCTTCCAGTCACACACACACACACACACACACACACACACACACACACACACACGCACGCACACACACACACACGCACACACACAGAGGACATGGTAACGTTCATGCACTCTGCCTCATGCTCCTCCTCCTCCGCCCGCCCCCCCCCCCCCCCCCCCTCCCCCCCCCCCCTCCCCCCCCCCCCCCCCCCCCCCACACACACACACACACACGCGACCAAACCCAAAAGTGAATACATCTGTGGGCTCAATATTTCATTGCGTTCAAAGCACTACGGTTAAAAAAAAAAAACAACAACAACAACAGAAAACAAAAAATAAACAACCTCCTAGTTTATCCATTTAGCTACAATTTTTAAAACATGGATTGTAAAATGTATGCTAACAATAAAAAAAATTTCCTAAGCATCACTTGCGAAGCTTTAGCATAAATCAGCACGTAACACGTATCAATGATGAGCACGTCTTGCATCAGTCTCGGTGAAATCATCTAAACGTTCCTTCAGGTTCATCTACGCCTTAAACGTTAATGGAACAACTCATCAACTTTTAATGCCTTTGTGAAGACATGTGCGTTTGTTACAATTTTTGTAAGTCTTTAGTCGCTGGTTATGCTTAATAGTCACTAGTCATGCTTAGTTAGTCCTTTAGTGGGGCAAAGGCCGGATGAAAAAAAAAAGCATGTGTTTTGCTTATCTGTTACCCTTGGAAATAAAGATGATCGTCATCATCATCATCATCATCATCATCTGGAGGACCACCAGCGGAGGTCCGGGGAAAACTCCACACTATACAGCGCAACAAAGTCTTTGAGGGACAAGGCGAAAAGGCCAGATTTCCTTACATAACAGATCATACTCTATCAGACTTAACTGTCAAATAATGAAATTACCATGTGAACCGACGTTTTTGTTTGTACTTATTACACTTTCATAATCAATAAAACTCAGAAAGAGGCGCGCGCTACTCTCAAATAAGCACAAGCTAAGCTGTGGATCGATTGTCACCGAGCAATAACCGAGTTGTTTACATTCTTGTGCTGAATTTAAACCAACAAGAAAAACACGAGACCAAAAAAAGTATGCAAATTCTCTTGCAGCCAATCCTTGTCTGCCCACTTCTACTCCCCCCCCCCCCCCCCCCCCCCCCCCCCCCCCCACACTGTCTGTCCTTCCATGTACCCCCCTCCCCATCGATGACGTCAGTGGAGTTTCACGTTCTCATTACCAGGTTCTGATAGTCGAAGACAACCGTTCCGTCGTCCGCTCTGCCAACCAGGAGGTGATGTTATGGTTCTGGAAGTCTGAGGCTCTTAATTAACGACACGAGTTTGTTGGGGGTCCACCATGTTCCCTGACCCTCCTCTCTCTCTCTGTCTCTCTCTCTCCCCTCCCCCCTCCAGTCACTGCATGGCTAATGGTCACTATTTGGAGGAGCATTAGTCTCGATTGGCCAGCCAGCACTGCAGTTCAACAGCGACCAGTTACCATTACCCCCCCCCCCCCCCCCTCTCTCTCTCTCTCTCTCTCGTCTCTCGTCTTACTTTAATGTTTCCTTCCATTCAGGGTTCTCTCCCTTTACCCTTTCCATCCGATCAAATTAATCACCAACTGCCATCTCTACGGGAGATGAGTTACCATTACCCCCCCCCCCCCCCCCCACTCTCTGTCTGTCTGTCTGTCTCTCTCTCTCTCTCTCTCTCTCTCTCTCTCTCTCTCTCTCTCTCTCTCTCTCTCTCTCTCTCTCTCTCTCTCTCGTCTCGTCTTCCTGCAACATTTCCTTCCATTCACGGTTCTCTCCCTCTACCCTTCCCATCCAATCAAATTAATCACCAACGCCATCCTTCTGGGAGTTACCTAGCATCTAAAAGGCTACAAGAAAAACAGTGATAACGACGGTGTTTGTCAATGTTGAGCAACGATGCTGTGCCTCCGTAATTGCTCGTTTTCTTGCTTCTTCTCTTCTGGTGTGTCGGTCAGCCGTCTTCAGCATCAACAGCGTGAATAAGACTACTGAAGACAGAGAACCTGATCTCATGAAAATAGCTAACGCCGACTCATCTGAATACCCTGTGGTATTAATGCCAACACGCTTTTTCCCTTTTCTTTTCTTTTTCCTCTTTTTTAAAAAATTTAATTTAATTAATTATTTATTTATTTATTTGTCGTTTCTTGACTCATGAACTGACACCTTCACAAATCACTGTACACAAATCGTAAATAAATGTCAGCGAACCGCCAAGAGAAACGCGGACAAACGAGTCACATGACAAAACACGACGCGTTTCGACCTCTTAGGTCTTCTTCAGACAAGACACAAACAAATAAGATAACGAAAATGAACGAATTTGGTGCTCGGCTTCGATCTCTTCACTCTTCAGCGCAAGGTAGGCAGGCGTTGAAAATCAGTTTTAATCGGAAAATTACTTGTTTTCAAGTCACAGCAACCAGAATCCTGAATCTACTTCCACGAACCCCTTTGGGAAGAGTGGTACGCGGTAGTGGTGTGAGGTGAAAATAGTAATAACACGTAACAATCATAATAATTTGCTTGATGACAAAATAACTGGTTCTTTTAAGGAAACAGTAATGCTGATCTTTAAAGCTGAGCAGGCTCCCATACAACAGATCGGTCCTGCCAGTGTGTGTGAACGTGACGGCGGCCATCGACAGTCAGACACTGCCTTCATGACCCACTGCGCCACCGGGGCACCAGCAGAGCCTCTGCCACACACACACACACACACACACACAGACACACACACACAAAACATGGGCAACAGCCCTCTGGACCATTCCGACCTCGTGCATCATTCATGACCGGCCACCACGCCCACAGCTGGTCTCGGTGGCCGGACAGTCACGTGACGAACTCGTTATGACTCATGCATTATTCAGTCTGACCTGTTCTAATTTGTACACCGACGATGGTGCTGGCCAGCCTTCAGGCTGCTCGGGAGAAACTCCCAGCGTCAGTTGTGTGATGACTGTATGTAAGTCTGTTAGAGGGAATGTTTGGTCATGCATCGCCCTGGCGAAATGTATACACACACACACACACACACACACACACCCCCCGTTTTTTTTCAACCCAAGACTTTTTGTACATTCCCTGGCATGAAGTTCCTCTTCCACTATGAAGAAACTAACTCTAATCATACACCACCCCAACGCAGCCCCCCCCTCCCCCCCCCCCCCCCCCCCCCCCCCCCCCCCCCCCGTGACTTTCCATGGCAACAGCCGACCAATTATAGCTGCCAGACAAAATGCCAGCTTTTTCCTTGTGTTTATGCGAGAACACACGAATCAAGTCACAGGGATGTTACGTCCCAGGAAATCTGCTTCTGAGGAGAATCAATATTCCGCCTGACTTGCACAAGTCCATCACACCAAGTGTGAAAAAATTCCTGTTGCCGCTTCCAGGTGAGAAGGCGTTTACAAATTGTACAAAACGGCGAAAATGCTTTCGTTCACGAGAGCGCTAGGCAGGGTAACACCTTTACAGTAAGTTATGACACTCAAACTTTGTCAGAAAGGGCCCAAAACAGTCCCCTTCGATGCGCTCTCCGTTCTAGACTTCACCTTATGGACTTCTCGCGCGGCGGCCTCCTGGCACGCGCCGCAGCGGGCCTTCATCACTCACAAAGAGGGGAGATCATTTCGCTTGGGAGAAAGTACCCCCCCCTGCACGCGCCTCTGGCTATTTATAGCTTGTGAGTCACAACGACGCTCGTGCTTTTCGCGTGTCGAGAAAACACAGACGTCTGGGAACTGAGAGAGAGAAACTGAGAGAGAGAGAGAGAGAGAGAGAGAGAGAGAGAGAGAGAGAGAGAGAGAGAGAGAGTTTGCTGCCATCGGCTTCGACGCGGGGTCTGTGTGGGCAACACATACAACCCATACAGGATCGCTGAAGTGCTAACAGACCTTCACCTTGGGCGAAGCCCATTAGTCATTTTGCCATTTTCACCCACAACCGTTCAAGTTTCCAAGTCATCGCGACTTAGGCGTGCTTGCATACAATGCATGGTAAAAGCGCGTGTATTGATTAAGAGAGAGAGAGAGAGAGAGAGAGAGAGAGAGAGAGAGAGAGAGACACGAGGGAGAGAGAGAGAGAGAGAGAGAGAGAGAGAGAGAGAGAGAGAGTGGTGGGAGAGAGAGAGAGAGAGAGAGAGAGAGAGAGAGAGAGAGAGAGAGAGTGTGGGAGTGTGGGTGTGAGTGTGAGAGAGAGAGAGAGAGAGAGAGAGAGAGAGAGAGAGAGAGAGAGAGAGTGAGATGTGAGTGTGTGAGAGAAGAAGAGAGAGAGAGCGAGAGAGAGAGAGGAGAGAGATCAAGAGAGAGGAGAGAGAGCACCATAACGTCGGCCTCTTGTCCCCGTCACTGCCTCAATGAGAGAGAGCCAGCTGAAGCGAGTGAGCGGAATTATTGATTGAACTACGGGAACAACACAAATATGCGTTCTTACTATTGATGTGCGGCTGATTTCCCCCACCTGCCACGCACACTGAACAGCGTGTGGACGAACGGGTCATTGTTTATCTACCCCCTGTCTTCCCCTTCTTGGTTTTTTCTCACTGTGTGTGTGTGTGTGTGTGTGTGTGTGTGTGTGTGTGTGTGTGAGTGACAGAGAGAGAGAGAGAGAGAGAGAGAGAGAGAGAGACTGTGTGTGTGTGTGTGTGCGTGCGTGCGTGTGTGTGTGTGTGTGTGTGTGTGTGTGTGTGTGTGTGTGTGTGTGTGTGAAGAGTGTGTGCGTTTATGTTCCACGGAAACGATCGACACAGACTATTAACAGCGTATTGGGAGACAATGAAAATGAGGATGGAGTGTATACATACATACGCTGGCGTGCATTTGCATGTAATGCGTTGTGCATTGTGAGTGTGTGTGTGTGTGTGTGTGTGTGTGTGTGTGTGTGTGTGTGTTGTGCGCGCGCGCGCGCGCGCGCGCGCGCGCGCGCGTGTGTGTGTGTGTGTGTGTGTGTACGCGCGCCCGCGCGTGCGTGTGCGTGTGCGCACGCGCGTGTGTAGAAGTGTACAAGCACGTGCCGTGTACAAGCGTGTGTTTGTGTTCGTGTTCCACACCCCTGCTCTTGCCTGCCGTCTGTTTCGCTCTTCATGCCGGCGTTTCCAACCCCCCCCCCCCCCCCCCCCCCTCCTGTTACAGCTCACAACTCATATACTGCAGGCCGGCAGGTGTGGCGGGGCTTGTGGACCATGGTGTTGTTGAATGGTGATGATGATGATGATGTTGCTGCTGCTGCAGCTGTCGTCGGTGGCGTGGATGAAGACTGGCACGGCCATCGACAGTTTTATAACAGTCACTGGAAACAATCGCCCGAACATAGACCAACTGTCACAATCGCGCGACTACAGATAACTGGCATCATATACATACTTATTACAACCGTACACATGATGATAGGATATCACGCTATGTGGGGTCTGTTCTGAACTACGGAGATTATTGTTTGCCCACCTGACAACAGCTGCTTCATTTACGATTCAATCCAAACTTAGGTGGGCTGTTGCTAAAGTATTCAATTTGATAATCTGTCTTTTCTTTCTGAAATCACAACATTAATAACATCAGCCACGAAAACGGGGATTTGTTATTTGTCTTTACTTCTACTAATCAATCAATCGATCAAACAATTCCTGTTCTTATTTATTTCTCTGAAACGACGAGAAACAATAACAGCAGTACCAATCTGAAATTGCATTTTTCACATTAACCGTTTACGCCAATTCCCAACATAGGCATACAGCCCAGAGAGAGAGAGAGAGAGAGAGAGAGAGAGAGAGAGAGAGAGAGAGGAGAGAGAGAGAGAGAGAGGTCGCTGCCGTAACATGATCATAGACCAGTTTCGGTCATTGAGGGTGCAAGCGCCATGTGCTGCGAGTATTTGCTAGTACCTATAATAATAATAAAAAAGGGCTCTTCTCCATAGTGTGCATATCTTTCGCGTACCTTTGTACGCATGCCATCCTGTTTATTGAGTACACGCGTTCAGTCTCTCTATAGAGCAACCCCCCCCCCCCCCCCCTTTCATCTCTGCCCTTACTCCCTGCTTCTGACCCCCCCCCCCCCCCCCCCCCCCAAATCCTTTCTCCCTCCCGACCACGGTTCCATTGTTTAGGCATGAGCTGCTTAAAAACTGTGCCATTAATTAATCAATACATGCATGTGGCATGTATAACAGCGGCGACATCATGAGAGAGAGAGAGAGAGAGAGAGAGAGAGAGAGAGAGAGAGAGAGAGAGAGAGAGAGAGAGAGAGAGAGAGAGAGAGAGAGAGAGAGAAAGAGAGAGAGGGGGGGGTATCCGCGCTCACACACACACACATACAGTATAGACGTATGTCAACGCTCTTTACGGTAACACTTATTCACACACACAGCACACACACAAATCAATAAATCTGTGTAAACAGGGTGTGTTGCAGGGATATTTTCAGCTTAATAGTTGATATCTCTCTCTCTCTCTGTGTTTGCGCGAGCGTGCGTGCATGCGAGCGTGCGTGTGCGTGTATGTGTGGTGTGTGTGTGTGTGTGTGAGAGAGAGAGAGAGAGAGAGAGAGAGAGAGAGAGAGAGAGAGAGAGCACACGAGCAACGGACTGCTTTGTGCAGAGTGCAGGCTCCCAAATGTGCACACTTTCGTGTTTAAAAGGTGTAAGCCACTCTCTTGAAGTGAGCTACGTTACTGCTTACAAGACTCTCTCTCTCTCTCTCTCTCTCTCTCTCTCTCTCTCTCTCTCTCTGTGGAAGGCTGTTCCTGTTTTACTTGTCGCCCCCCACCCCCACCCTCCCCAAATAACAATCTGCAATCGGACAAATTACAAGGTCTATTGATGCGCGTGTATGCTTGGTTTGCATTGGAGCGACGGCCATACTTTTGACAAGGTGTGTACGTGTGTGCGTGTGTGTGTGTGTGCGTGTGTATGTGCGCGCGCGCGCGCGCGTGGTGTCTGGTGTGCTTGCATGCGCTGCAGCACCAGACCCTCTTTCTTTTCCTTTCGATGTGAGGATAATTAACCGTCAACATCTCCTCCCCCTACTCCTTCAATCCACACACACACACACAACACTACACACACACACACACACACACACACACACACACACACGCGCGCGCGCGCGCAACACACCACAACACACACACACACCACACGCCCAACCCAACCTCTCCCCCTCCCTTCCTCACACTACCTCCCCCCCCACTTCCTTTATTTCCAAGCTCCTTCCATCACCATGACAACACGCATAGCGCCCCCTCCTCCCCCCCCCCCCCCCCTCCCCGCTCTCCTCCACCAGATACAATCGAGCGCACGCGACCTCGTCGAGCACGAGGAAAGGTCAAGTTCGAGTTCGCGTCGGCGCAGAAGCAGACTTTCTGTCTGCAAATCGATCGTCCTCTTCGCTTTGTTGTTGTCAGTACACACATCTCTCTCTGCCCGCCCGACGACCGGCTCTCTCTCTCTCTCTCTCTCTCTCTCGAGAGAGAGAGAGAGAGAGAGAGCCGTAGCCCTAGGGCCGCCGTTGAGCGGAGTGACAGACAGCCGCAGCAGCTCAGAGGATCAATACCACAGAGTGGTAGAGTTACCAGCAGGGGAACTTTCAATGGGGGCACGCTCCGAGCTGTCTTCCCAGGCTCAGGATCCTCCTTACAACGCCTCCCAGAATGGCGCTGAAAAGGACAGCAGTGTCCCGCAATGATCTCGATGCCGCCAGATCGATGCCAGCCCTTTCTCAGTCTGGCCCTGTGCGTCCAGCGCGGGATGAGCGGTGTGCGTAACATGCAGACGTGAGAGGAGAGGGGTGCTTGGAGAGAGAGAGAGAGAGAGAGAGAGAGAGAGAGAGAGAGAGAGAGAGGGACACTTTTTTTTTTTTGACAATTTGATATTTTACTGTCATTACCAAAGAGGTCTTTTGACAAGAGGGGAGGGGGTAACAGGGGGTAAACAAATAGTACACATTCATTCCCAGTGAGTATCAAATCAAAGGTGAACAAAAAACATAAATCGCAACATTTCCTTATATCCTCACACACAAGAGTAGCCTAATACTACTAGGTTCAATAAAAATCGTAAGACTGATTAGACTAGACCATCCACTCAATCAAATGATGACATGGTATCTTACTGATCTCTTCCCCATGAGAGAGAGAGAGAGAGAGAGAGGAGAGAGAGAGAGAGAGAGAGAGAGAGAGAGAATGTTCGGCTTGCAGGG
This sequence comes from Conus betulinus, assembly GCA_016801955.1. Taxonomy (NCBI): domain Eukaryota; kingdom Metazoa; phylum Mollusca; class Gastropoda; order Neogastropoda; family Conidae; genus Conus; species Conus betulinus. Next base: position 87,422 of record JADBJO010008765.1, read on the forward strand.
TGTTTCTAAACTGTATTACTCTCCTAAATCAGGATGTAAACCGATGGCACTTAAAACTCTGCGATCTAATTTATTGCTACTAATTTACTACTTCAGCTTCGTTTTCATTCCACATCCATTTTTTTTTTGCGCCCGATTCGAGGAGATAACGGATTGTTCCTTCTTTGTTTTACGTTGTCTTGAATGTTGTTTGTCTTGCCCGAAGAAGACCAGAGAGGTCGAAACGCGTCGTGTTTTGTCTTGTAATTTGTTCGTCTCTTTCGTTCAGCGGAACAGGAAAATCTTTTAAGTTCGTTTCAATTTCCGCCTGCATTTTAACCCTCATTTACTGTGTTTGCTATCCCCTGTCAAACCCCAGATCACTGACAACTGTAGACCTGGCACACCAGTAAGGCTTGTCATCTTCAGTCCGCCTTGGCTTAAGGCTGTGTCAGGCCAATAATTGACATAGGCTACAACACCAAGGCTACATCAAAATGTTGTTATGCTCTGCATAGTTATGCGGGGATTGTCTTCAGCTGTGACAAGCTCCTAGCATAACATTATCAGTCTCCACAATCCCCCGAAGTCTGGGTGTGGCTGCCCACGTGGCGGGGTAATCAAAAACGGTCACACACGTAATGTTCTCATCCCCAGCTGATGCATTTGTACCATAGTGTTCAAGTACTTCAGCCGTTTGGATGATCCCTGGAGTCTTTAGCCAGGGCATGACAACGACAAAACAACAACAACAACAGCGTCATCCTCACTCACGGACAATACTGAAGGCGGCCGGCAAAACACGCCTGTCGTGCGCATCTACAGTGGGTCATGATCTGGATTCAGGTCCTTATGTTTTTAGTCAAGAACCTGGGGTCTGGAAACAATTCAGTGTGTGAAGTTTTCGTTGCACGGGGGATAATCCCCCCCCCCCCCCCCCCCCCCCCCCCCAAAGACAGGAAGTAGAGGAGGCTAAAAATAGGACTTGTGGTTCTACCCCCTTCTGTGCACCTATCTCTACGTCCAATTGTGTCGCAAAGCGCAGTCTGACCGTCAGTGACACATCAGAATCCACACTAATGCAGACTGCACCATGCAACGCATCCACTGGACCTGCTGACGGGAATCAACCTGCACCATATAATGACCATCTACACCCCCGCATCAGCTGTGACTGGAATTCAAATCTACAGCACAATGATGGCGTGCCACCTGTTTATCAGCTATGACTGGGATAGTCCTGGGGCACAATGATGGACCCATTCAACAGCTATGATGGTATCATCCTGGGGGCACAATGATGGACCCATTCATCAGTTATGACTGGGATCATCCTGGGGCACAATGATGGACCCATTCATCAGTTATGACTGGGATCATCCTGGGGCACAATGATGGACCCATTCATCAGTTATGACTGGGATAGTCCTGGGGCACAATGATGGACCCATTCATCAGTTATGACTGGGATCATCCTGGGGCACAATGATGGACCCATTCATCAGTTATTGACTGGGATCATCCTGGGGCACAATGATGGACCCATTTCATCAGTTATGACTGGGATAGTCCTGGGGGCACAATGATGGACCCATTCAAAGTTTTCTGACTGGGATCATCCTGGGGCACAATGATGGACACCCATTCATCAGTTATGACTGGGATCATCCTGGGGCACAATGATGGACCCATTCATCAGTTATGACTGGGATCATCCTGGGGCACAATGATTGACCCATTCATCAGTTATGACTGACGGGATAGTCCTGGGGCACAATGATGGACCCATTCATCAGTTATGACTGGGATAGTCCTGGGGCACCCCGTTGTACTACATGATGGACCCGTGTACTATCCAGTCTCGATATAACCTGGAGTACAATGATGGTGTGCGATCCATTCAATCAGCTATAGGACTGGATAAACCTGGAGTACAATGATGGTGTGCGATCCATTCATCAGCTATGACTGAGATAAACCTGGAGTACAATGATGGTGTGGCCTTCGGCATCAAGTTTCAACCCGACCGTTCGAGATACGTCGTGATCTATTCGAAACGGACAGCTAGTATCCTCCAACCAATCAACGCTCAGCATTGAGCCGACACCCTTGGCACATGGAAACAATGGCGTCTTCCAGCAAGGTGGTCAGAACTGTCCGATTCAGAGACCAAACAATTAATTGAATTGTACCAAGGCCATGATGTGCTTTGGAATGTCAATCAAAAAAATTATAAGAATCTGAATATTCGAGAAAAAGCTTTGTATTCAATTGTACAGTCGTTTTGAAGCGGCAAGTGGGATCACAATGACCTTCACCTCACATCCGTTTTTAAAAACTATCGTGAAGCACTCCGTCCGTCCGTTCGACACTGACTGGTCAGACCGCACAGGTTCAAACGTTTTCGTCTCAACCGTACTGAACACCCGGCTGAAATAAACCAAGTAAACTTTTTATGCATCTCAGTATTTAGAACTTAAAGGGCCACAGAATCTGAGGACTTTTTTTTTTCCAATGCTGATCAATGAAAGATGGAGAATGATGAAGATAATGCTACGAATTTCCATTCTGGTCTGAGAGACTGCATGACAAGGCTGTACTCTACGCTTACTTACATAATAATTTATATCCCCGTGTGTCAGCCAGGCCCCGAGAGATACAGACACCCTGAAGTGCTGGTCAGAAAATTTGAGGAACACTGACTCAGAGACGCATCCACTGAATGGATGAAACTCGTGTCGGGTGTTCGGTCCTAGTCTTCCCGATTGAGCCCGTAGACACCAAAAACTCAGCACACCACTGGGTAGGAGTTGGTCACAGCAGAGGGAAGAGGAAATCTCACAAGTAAATGACTCTCGATGGTAATCGAATCTACGACCCTCACAGCCGGGAGCCCGCGACGCTAACCATACTTCGCCAGGGCTGCTGTTTAAAGCTCTTATGTAACTCTAAACATCTAAATCCAGGTTAGGGGCAGAGGTAGTGAAGTCAACAACATTAATTATCGAGCTATATTCTAAAATCATATAAGACACAAGCTCTATTCTAAAATCATCCCTAGGGTTTCTGGGCTTAACGGTCAACCAGGACACTAAAAGTTAACAATACGTTTCTCCCGTGACTCTACATAAGCAAGAGTCGACTCACTGAAAACCAATCATAAAGAACGGTCACCATTACTACAAATTAACCTTAGGAAAAAATATGACGCAAATGTGGAGTGCAAAGCGTACAAAAAGGAAGACAGAGAACAAAGAAGCCGCGGCTCTTCAACACCCCCTCTCCCTCCCCCCCCCCCCCCCCCCCCCTCCCCCCCCCCCCCCCCCCCCCCCAGCCCCCCCCTCTCTTCGTCCTCTCAAAAGAAGAAAAAACACAGCCCCATGACATCTGAGAATTGTGCACATACCAAACGCAACTGATCACAAGTGCAAACCAGTAAATGACAACCGTTCACAAGACTTATTTGCTTCTTTCTCTCGATCACACTTACTTTTAAAAAAAGCGGGAAAATATCCGATCTTTTAAAAATTCAGATTTAAATATGCCACATATAAAACAACAAACAACAACACCAACAACAACAACTCACACACAACCCCTGCACACCACACACAACATAACAACACACCACACAACACACAACACAACCCCACCCACACACACACACTACAAGCAGAAGCTCCCTCAAGCTCTCAACCACTGAAAAACAACAAACAAACAAACACAGAGATCCGATGTTTTAATAATCATTACAATACTCACACTATGTTTTTTCTGTTTTTCTTTTTTTTTCCTCCCATGTGACCCCTGATTTTTTCCTACGTCACAAATTTTTCCAAGTACCCCCCCCCCCCCCCCCCCCCCCCCCCCCCCCCCGTTCCCTTGACCCCCTTTGTTCCTGGTGACCTTGACTTTTTGCCATAGCATCGTGAAGAGGATTATCAGCTACAAACGAACGCTATTTGGTAGCAACGATTTTTCTGTTTCTGTTGCGTTTTTTGGTGCGGTTTTAGAAACCCTTGCCTACTTATATAATAAGTACATATGTAAGATAGACAGATGACAAACCGGAAACCGACATTCTTATATGTAGATAGATAGATATTCAGATAGAGAGAGAGAGATAGAGATAGAGAGAGAGA
>JADBJO010008766.1:0-10000 GCA_016801955.1 Conus betulinus
GGTTGAGTGAGTGTTTGGGTGTTTGCTATCAGTTATTGCCAGTGTCGAATTTTCACCTTTGTCTTTCCCTCCCTTACAGGTCCTTAACCTTGACACACATACATCCATCATCAAATGGTAGAGAAACAGATGAATCCCCATACTCATCCATCTAACAAAATGTAGACAGACAGATGAATTCCACATCCACCCATCTACCAAATCAGATGAATTCCCCACCCACTCATCTAACAAATGGTATACAGACAGACGAATCCCCTCTACATCCTCCCAGCACGTAGAGAGGAAGCTCCATTTCTCCAGTCATTCAACAGGTAATAACAAATGTACTTTCAACCAAATCCGTCTAGGATTTAGATGCCTGTTTATTTCTATTTTGCTAAAAATGTTTATTTCTATTTTGCTAACAGAGAGATGTGTTTTATTCCATCTCCCTGACAGATGGATGCATTTTCATTCCATCTTTTCAACAGAGACGTTTTTTCATTCGAGGCCCCCTCATTGTCGGTTGGGTGGTGTGGTCAAAGGGGCCTGGTGACCTCTGTGTTCTTTGTCTTGTAATGTGTTTGTCTCTTTCGTTCATGGGAACAGTAAGTCTTCTTTTAAATAAAAATCAGAGAGAGAGAGAGAGAGAGAGAGAGAGAGAGAGAGAGAGAGTGTGTGTGTGTGTGTGTGTGTGGGGGGGGGGGTTCTGTGCGAGTGTGCGTATGTGTTTGTGATCATGCGTGGACGAGTTTATGAATATAACTGCGGGTGTATATACGCGAGATTGTATGTGCATAACAAAACTGCAAAACAGCCGGGAAAAAAAAACTATCAATGAATTAGGCACGAAATTAATGTTGAACGTATTTCAAAAGTATTTTCACATTCATTAGCATCTTCTTAAATCAGTAATATCTTAAAAGTAAAAGCACTCCTTATTTGCTTCTTTCCAGTCAAATGAAAATCGTATGTCATACATACAATCAGTTGCTGATAACTTTACGAATACTTTTAAATAAATTGAATGTCAAATTACGGCCTAAGTCTAGTCAGTCATTTCTGTCTGGTTAGTGAGTGCCACAACAGTACTGTACAACTTTGGTTTGTCTGGAGACCATGAACAATGGTTGGTCGATGTGTGGGCAGGTATGACCACCGACACTAACTGTTTCCTTTGACCGTGCCAGAGACAGGGAAGGGAGTGTTGTTGTTACACACGCTAGTACGTACATACAAAAAAAACCTGTCACTTACACGATGGATGACAGAGGGCGCGAGGGGTGGGTGGGGGATGGAAGGAGGGGGCAGGGGGGAGGGGAAGGAAGAGGGGAGGGGGCCGGTTGGAGAGGGGAAGGGGTTGAACTGACAGGAGGTCATGTGTGTCGCCAGACCAGTCAGTCACAGCTCTACTTCTGTTCTTTCAGTTCTTCTTTTCGTCCCATCTTGTCTTAGCCATTTGTTCGTGCTTCTTCCACCGTTCTTACCTTTTTCCTGTTTTTGACTCCATGTTTTCTTTTAAAATGACATTCTAACTACGTCACAATCTCCACGCAATCTGGTTGATGAACAGAATGGTCTCAGTTAATGCTTCCTCATTCTGTGGAGTCGCTGCATACAGATATTGATTCCAAAGAGAAAATCACCTCTCTGGCGGTCTCAAGCCCTGGAACTGACCCTAAGGCGCTTGAATTCAGAGAGCAGAGCATAAACCACGGGGCCGACAGAATCTCCTCGTTTCAAAAAAATATATAATACAATATAACTGATCAAAATTGATACACTAAGAAATACACACAGAACGTATCTTAAACACTTTATATAGATAGATGGACAGATTTTTAGTTGTTCTTTCGTTATTTGATGCTAGAGTAATCCAAGACGAAACAGATTCGGATATTTATAGTACTTTAGATGTAGATACCTTACTCTTAAATCCTTTAGAACGGGACAACACAAAACAAAATGCACCTCATCTTCTGTGTGGCTTGTTTGCACAATGGACAAATTAAATCAACTGGTGTGTGTTGTTGTTGTACGAAACTTATGGACAGCGATTTCCGAAACGCCAAGTCTAAATTTTGTCGTAATGATTTTCAGGTGCCTGTCTAAGTTCAGTTTCAAATGCGTCTTATCAGCAGCTATTGTGCAAAAAGTATTATAGAAACTAAATCTTTCACTGTTCTTAATGTGAAGGTCCCATTCTTGCCATCTACAAAGAACCAATCTTTCCTTAAAAGCAGTAAGGAACTGATTTATTCCCTCAGCACCTTGGTTTAGCCATACATACCCAAAACCAAATGAATACAATTTACAACGAATATCGGATACCCAGTTGGTTGGTTTTGTCACGAGAATCCAAATCGAAACAACGTACAGTATGCTTTTCGTGGTAATCTTGTCTCATCCATTCCATTCTTGTCAGCTTTAGCCAGTACCGTATACACCTGACTGCAGAATTTATGTAAATGGGTATCTATTTGTTTCTCCATATATCAAATCATTGGTGTTTTTGCATTTGAACACCTAGGAACTTTTTAAGAGCAAACAGGTGTACCTTTTCACAGTGTCGAGCTGCACTACTTAATCCCCACAATTCAGCCCCATATTGAACAATTGGTTGTACTTGTGTGTCAAATAATTTAAGGTATACAACAAGGGAACTGCAGTTTAATTTAATAATTTTTTGCAGTATACTTAACATCGCATGTTTCGCCCTGCTGGCAAGATTTTGACACGACACAGTAAAACTCAATCTTGTTGAAAAATGAATACCCTAAATACTTATAAACATTAACAACGGGTATAGGGATTCCATTGTAAGACCAATGTTCTCTCGCTGCTAGGTATCCACCTTTCCTAAAAACGACTATATTGCTTTTATTCATATTCAGCTTTAGGTGGAGTCGTGATGCTGCTGCACTATATAGGCTGTTTAATTGTGTCTGTAACCCAACTATTGTTTCAGACAAGAGAGCCACATCATCTGCCAAAAGTAATATAAATAATTCAAAGTAATCACACGTAAATGTAGCACCATGTTTCCCATTTCTAATTACTTCCAACGCTAATTCATTTATAAATAAAGAGAACACACACTGGACTAGTAACATCACCTTGTTTTACCCCTCGGGCACAATTTATAAAGTCTGTCAGTTTTGAACCGGAACGAATTCTAGTTCTGACTGTAACATACATGCTGTGGATACATCGGAAAAGTTTTCCTTTAATTCCATTTTTCAAAAGAATAGGCCATAATAAGTTTCTTTCAATAGAGTCAAAAGCTTTTTCAAAATCAATAAAAGCAACATAGAGTTTGCGGTTAAGACAAAACTGCTTCTGAACTAAAGCTAGTAATGTGTACATATGATCGGTAGTAGAGTAACCTCTTTTAAATCCCGCTTGTTGTTCCCCAGTAATGTTATGCAACTCAATCCATTCCTGAATCCTGTTGTTTACAATAGAACTATAGAGTTTACTGCTCGTATCTGATAGCGATATTCCTCTGTAATTATTAGGATCATCTTTATCACCTTTTTTGAATAAAGGTAGTACAATACTTTCCGTCCACTTATCTGGGAGATTTCCCTTATCAAACAAAGTATTAAAAAGTTTAACAAAGAAGTCAACAACGCGATTCCCAGCGTGCTTTAACATCTCCCCAATAATTCCGTCTGGACCAGCTGACTTACCATTCTTTAACTTCCTTATCGCTAATGACACTTCTTCTCTAGATATTGGGCGGTTCATAGAACCGTCATCGTCATTCTCGTCGTTATTAACGTTAGCGCCACTAGTGTCACTATTGTCAACGTCGCAGTTATCAATTATACAAGAATCTTCTGTTTGTAAATTTGTTTCCAGTAATTTTTTAAAGTGATTATACCAGTCAACTATTGTTATCATTATATGGCTGCTTTCTTTTAAAGGAGACTCTATGCACATTTTCCCAAAAAACTGTTTTTGATCATTAACTGATGCAATTAGCGATCCTAACAATGAATCAATGAATCATTATGTTGTTTTTTTTTAAATTTTAGAAGATTTTTATACTCCCTCCTGGCTATACAGTAGGCAACGCGATCAGTAGCATCCTTCGTCCGCAGGAAATGTACTCAGCAATCCTTTAGCTTTTGATTTACTTATTTTACACTCATCATCGTACCAATCACTTTTTTCACTCATTTTGTTCAAACAAATTCGCTTTTTCAGACAACCAGCGTGAGTTTTAAGACATGCAACAAACATATTCAAGGCTTCATTACAATCACGATCAATCATATTTATAGCATCATCGAGTAATGATATACTTCAACCGACTGCATTGTATGGACGTACGTTGGTTCAAAAGAAGGGTTCCACACAAACTTTTCAATCACCTCACAGTGATTTTCAACCTTAAAGACACAGCAGCGTTAAGTTTAGGCATTCCAAAATGAAATTCGACAGGTAAATGGTCAGATTCTAACCTCTCTGAAACAATTAAATTACAAGAAGGCAAAACAACTGAGAGTAGATTTCGAGAAATCAGAAAATAGTCGTTTACACTACACCCAGAGTCTGAAATATACGTATAGTGCCCATCAAGATCCATTACATACTCCATTTAGTATATACAATCCCAACGAGGTACACATATTTAACAAACATTTTCCATAATTATTCAGTACATTGTCTGAAGATTTCCTTTCTAAATAATCAGAGCAACTATCAAATTCAAAACTGTAAGTATCATACATGTCAAAAATATCTTGAGAAACATTAGCTGTTCTGCTGTTCAGATCACCTGACAAGATTATGTGCACATCATTCAAATCAAGCATGCAATCAGTAAGACATTCTTCAAGAGAAAGAATGCCATTATCAACGTCAAAATAAGCGTAATATGGTGAACCTTCAGGTGGCACATATGAACAAAACATATAACACATCCTCTGTTAAACCAAACAAAGTCTGTCAATCAAAATAAAAAGAGCATTGGAACAATTCATTTGGAGCTCTCTAACATAAGGCACAAAGTCATTCTTAATCAAACAAAACAAGCCCCCAGAGCGTCTGCCTTGACCTGAAAACTTGATAGCAGGCTTATGAAACACAGTATAGCCTGTAAACACGCTGAATTCAAGATTTTCCACAAAACGTCTCAACGAGACAGATAAAGTCAAAGTGAAACAATAAGAGAGAAACTTTTTTATTGTGAATTTTAGAGAGAATCCCATTTATATTCCAGTGCAAAAATTTAAAAGATTTTGAATATTTATTATTTCCATAAATTTCCTCAACATGCATTTCATCAACATGAATTCCATCAATATACAGAGCAGGTGTACTTTCGTTACAATTTTCATCACCACTTTCGTGCACATAGACTGACGGATTTCTCACATGCAAATTAACATTATCAAAAACACAGTCTTCTTCGTTACAATTGTTCTTTTGAGACAGCCCCCTATCTTTATCCTCGTCAGTGCCACGTGCTTCTGTTGATAACTGCCTCTGTTCTAAATATAAAGTGTCCCTGTTTTCCGATCGAGGAGTGACAAAATCAGCACACAACGGTATACATGTTAAATGTTCACTATCATTAACACAAATCACGTCATGATCAAAAGAAATATCTGAAAGCTGATTAATGCGATTACTCTCTTCTGTTATAGTACGAAAACATTCATCCCCCCGAGCCACCGCGGAACCAATGTTTACAATGTCACAACCAAAGAGATCGCTCACCGGGGTCGGGTCACTGTCAGTGTCGCACACAACCTGCTCCGCACGGGAAGTTTGCCTGCACCCGTGAAACGCAACCGGTGTCACTTCAGGGCGGCCACCCCCCTATACAATTTCCCTGAGGCTGGATCCATCCTCACCGTCAAGACCGTACTTCTTGCCGTCAATACGCAGGTGATCAAAGACCATGGTTGCACGCTTTCCTTCGCTTCTGGCCTTTTTCAAATGAGGCGTTAATTTCCTCCTCACCTCTCTCACTCTGAAAGAAAGTCCTCACCTAAAAACACCTGTGACCCTTTCAATTTGTATCTTGCTTTCAGAATCCTTTCTTTGTCCTTGAAGAACGTGCAACAACCTATCACTGGAGAGTCGGGTCTCGAATTCAGGCGGTGTACACGATCGAAAGGAAAGTCACCAGCAAGCTCCAGAGAGAGAGAGAGAGAGAGAGAGAGAGAGAGAGAGAGAGAGAGAGAGAGAGAGAGAGAGAGAGAGAGAGAGATTTTTTTTTCCTCTAGGCCTTGGGCCTTCTAAAGAGGAAGTACCTAAAACATAAACAGTCACGATAATGATTACATCGCACAAATGCTTCGCCTTTTGACAACTTTGTATAAATAAACTTACAAACCATTATACAATGAAAAAATCACAATGCCAGGCTTCTAATATTCGGCTATGTGGCCTTTTTCAAGAGAAAAAAACAAAAACAAAACAATACAACTGCGTGATGTCCATCTTTGGCAACTGGTCAGAGCAAAGAATTGACGTCATACATATATTACGCAAGTTTTGGCATGACATCATAATATGTAATGTCATCAACCAGGGAGAAAAAAAAAGAAAAAAAAAAGGGGGAGGGGGGAGGGGGGCAAGTTATTGTTGTTGTCTTCAATTTGACGTCTATCCACATGGTGATATCAGACGGGGTGGAGGGGAGGGGGGGGGGGAGGAGGATGGGGGAGGGGGACCGTATTGTGTGTGTATGTGTTTATGTCTCGTTGATAAGGGGAAGAAAAAAAAAGAGGTCAGAAAAATGAGCATTAACAACAATTACAATCAACTAGTCTATATCAAATGTCCTACAGGACTATGAAGTAAACCTTTCGCAATATTAAACAAACTAGTAGCATTTTTTGAAAGCGCCTTCAATACAATTTTTCAGAAATCACTGGTAAGATAGATTTTAACCTCTGACACTCAAAAATGTTGTGCTTGCTGGAAATTTGTTCACCACATAAACATCTAACATTTGTGCTGTATTTTGTGATGAACGCATTAAGTAAGTTTTATCGTGTAAGATAGCGAACTAGTCTGTCTGACTTTCATTACGCCAGTATGATTCAAATATGATTTGTTATCCAAACCACAAGAATCAATATACTTATTCTTGAAGAGTCTATCTTTACTCAGGGTATAACCTTTAATTCTTCTCCATACTACTTGTTCCAGCAAGTGATAACCCTCCTGAATGGATAAAGGAACATGAATTTCAGTGGATTCTGTGCCTTGCCTAGCGCCTTTTTTTTTGCTACTTTGTCAGCCAACTCATTTGAAGAAAATCCAAGATGTGAAAGAACCCAGCAGAAGGAAACGTTGGTCCCTTTTAAAGTTAAGATATGAATTAATTGACTAATTTCTAAGATAATTTTGGTCCTTTTCTTGTAATCTGATGACCATAAAGTATAGAGTACCGATTGAGATTCCACACAAAATAAGATTCGAAAGTTGTGTGTGTGTGTGTGTGTGTGTGTGTGTGTGGCTGGCTGGCTGGCTGGCTGGCTGGCTGTGTGTGCTCTGGTGTGAGAGTGCCTGAGTGGTCCTTCTTCCCCATCCTGTGGTGTGGCAGCCTTCTTGGAGGCCAGGACTTGCCTTTCTCCCCCAGTGGGCTTCAGCTCTGACAGCCAGTGGGCCTGCCTACCTCCTGAGCTACCATGTCTCCTTGGTGTCTTCCTTTCAGAAGACTGACCAGTGCTCGACTGTTCGACTTAGTTGTGCGCAGTCACAGATGTGGGACCAGCTTTCTTCCCCTGTGCCCAGTCACAGGTGTGGGACCAGTTTCCGCCTCTGTGCCCAGTCTCAGAAGTGGTATTGTGTGGACTGCCTTCAACGCATCTGAAATTGAGGTCAGGGTGATTATGTTTTATGTGTATGCGTGCGAGTTTACCCCAGCTTGGACGGCAACACACCTGACCAGCGAGGTGAATTCCAGCAGGATTCAATTTATACGTCGAAGGACTTGAATGACAATTATTTTTAAGGAAGTTAGAAGTCCTTTCTTTCATTGATGTTGTTATTTTATCATGTCATGAGTGATGCGATGAATCCCCCCCCCCCCGTTATCATATTGTATCATGAGTGATTCTGTGAATTCTTTTCCAGTCTAGCAGGAAGTATGAGTGTACACACAAGTTGATATAATCCCATTAATTTACACTTTCATTTGATGTTGTTCATGTGCTATAAAAATCATTTCCATCTACTCATTGTTTATTAAATGTACACTTCTCGCTAAATTCCTGTCCATGCTGTTGTGTTGTAGGTTGGGATGGGTGAGTGAAAGAGAGAATTGATAAAATATACAAACAACTTACACGCCTTCAGACATCCAGAAGACCAATATAACAGATCTATTTGCAAGCACCCCTCACTCCTCTCTGTAACATCAGGTGACCCCGACTCTTTGTGTTTGAAATTGAGTAGTCTTTTGTCCTTCTTCTGTTGTTTCATTTTCAGGGCTTTTTCAGTTGAGATTGTAAGTGACAGTGTATTGACTGTTCAGTGTTTTCTTTTAGTTTTATTGTGCAGTTTTAATGGGAATTGATTTATTTGAGCCCCGTCTCCAGTCATACGGGTTGATAGTAGTGTACACGTATTGTAAATTTCTTGTATTCTGTGCTACCATAAGGCATTAGGATCTGACTCTCCTGTTTAATTATTGCTTTCTTTTTTTTTTTTTTTTTCTACTATTCTTTTCTGTCTATCCTTTAGGAGTTTTATCATTATAAAAGTGAGGAGTTGCTTTGTTTTTTATCCATTGTTTTCCATTTTTCATTAATCCACCTTCATTATTTTTGGTTCTCTTCTCCTCTTTCATATTCATTGGAGTGAATGATATATTGAAGAGTATGCATTAGTCATTGCATGCATTTTCTTCTTTCTTCATGTAAATTACAGACTTCCTCTGCATTTCCCTTATGCATACACAAGCTTATTACACTTCTTTCACATGCACCTATTTACAACTGTTTGTGTGTGTGTGTGTGTGTGTGTGTGTGTGTGTGTGTGTGTGTGTGTGTGTGTGTGTGTGTGTGAAGTCAAGTCAAGTCAAAATGATCTTTATGAGGGTAAAGGAATAAGCTATACAGCTTTTTTACATCCTGCCCTCCAAAACAATAAGAAAAGGACATCATAAGGCAACATAAAAAAAAACCCAACATCATAAGGCAACATCCAAAGACTAATCATTTCAAGGAAAACAACATAGGCATGCAAACAGTATCAACTGAAAATTAACTTTAGACTGAGAGGAACCACGCACACTCAAACACACACACGCACATACACGCACACACATACACACACACACATACCCACACAAATAAGCACATATATAAGAAAAGGGAACACCATGAATACATATAGAAGTTAAACAGACATATTAAGTACACCATGTGTATATACAATTAGAACAGTCATACTATAAATTGGTTACAATTCAACTTTCCCCAAATCATGATTAATACCAGTACGTTAGATATCAAGACTTGAAAGAGGCGTGAGAGAATAAAGGAGAGAAGAAGAAGAAGAAGAGAGAAGAAGAAGAAGAAGAGAGAGAGAGAGAGAGAGAGAGAGAGAGAGAGAGAGAGAGAGAGAGAGAGAGAGAGAGAGAGAGAGAGAGAGAGAGAGAGAGAAAGATTACACAACAAGCCAAAGTAAATAGCGTTTTGTTTATAGTTTTTTCTTAACAAATATTTTTTTAGTGCGTTTTTAAAACCAGTTCTAGACCGGATACATTTCAAGTGTATGGGTAGATTATTCCAAATAGATCCACCAGAGTATGTAAAACTTGATTTGTACAGATCGTTTCGAGGTCTGGGAAAGGAAAGTTTGTGGTTATGTCTATTTTCATTGATGGAGAAGTACCGTACAATTTTTCTCGGAGATATTCCGTTCACAACTCCATGAGGATTCATTCCTGCAAACAACATGCTTGCCAGCTCGTCTGTTGAATAGACAGAAAAGGTCATCTGTGGGAAGACTAAAAACGATAAATGATGTGGATGTATTTGTTTGT
>JADBJO010008766.1:15000-19776 GCA_016801955.1 Conus betulinus
AAAAGGATCTGCAAAGTCCCCCTGAAAATTGAATAATGAAATGGAGATAACTTTTCTCTGGACTGAAAATAAAAAGAAAAGACTTTTGTTATAGACTGTGGCCTCCTTGTTATTAATTTTCGAGCGAGAGGCTCCACGTTTATTCCATGGCAAACTGGCTTTGACCAGATGGGATCTGGATGTGAGCCCAAAGTGTTTTATCTCTGACTTGAAAGAACCCCTGCCCCAGCACCTTGAAAGATCCCCCTTAGGTTAATTCTTCTTTATGACTCCTCTGGAGTTCCTGTTTCAGTTTCATCGAGGAGGTGGTACTGCGTTAGAACGAGTCCATAAGCGCCACACCACACGTGCTAGGCTTCGAGACCACATTGCGTGCGATTTAAACCTGATGGATGAATGAATTAATGACTAAGATGAGAGGATTTCAGAAGAGGGTCTCATGGCTACGACTTGACAGATTTCTGATCTGTGCATTAGCTGATCGCGTTGATCAGGCCTCTCTCTCTCTCTCTCTCTCTCTCTCTCTCTCTCTCTCTCTCTCTGTGTGTGTGTGTGTGTGTGTGTGTGTGTGTGTGTGTGTCTGCTTATGTGCATGTCCTGTCGGGAGGGGAATTACGAGAATTAAAAAAAAATTGAGACATGACCTGTTTTCTTTCCCTTGGGGAACCCTTTTTTTCATGATAAGCTTTTGGGATCGTAGCATTTTTTTTTCTGGCTAGCTGTGGTGGAAGTCACTCAGTTTTGAGTTGAGAAGTGAGTTTACTATCATGAGAAAATTCTAATTCCAGGAGTGCAATACAGAGCTCCACCACACTTTGGGCGCGTGGTCTCTCAACAGTTGTACAGCTTCTTTCAAACCGATTTCTGGTTGTAATCGTCTTTGATTTAAGGCTACTTTAACACCCTCCAGAGTGTTAGGTTTCCTGAATGCCCTGGTGACTTTCTTTCAGGCATTTCTCCTGATTGTTATGAACGAATCAGAGTAACTGAGCGGTGTGCTAATTTGCATTATATGTGGAGTTGTTGGCACATTTGTATTGTGTTTTGCTTGCTGTGTGGGTGTGCACAAGTGAGATTTCTGTTGGTATTCTCTCCTCTGGTTTCCTAGGCTGCCTTACCCGCTCATGCAAACACCCATCCAGGCTGACACTTGTCACTGGTACACACACACACACACACACACACACACACACACACACACACACAGAGAGAGAGAGAGAGAGAGAGAGAGAGAGAGAGAGAGAGAGAGAGAGAGACAGAGAGACAGACAGACAGACAGACAGACAGAGACAGAGACAGAGAGATAAAGAGAGAGAGAGAGAGACAGAGAGAAATGTTTGCGCTTGCACACACACACACACACACACACACACACACACACACACACAAGAAAAACACACACACACACACACACACACACACACACACACACAAAGAAAACACACACACACACACACACACACACACACACACACACACACACACACACACACACACACACACCACAGAAGCGGAAAGCAAAAAGAAACGGGGCTACGAGCCAGTAAAAAAAAAAAAAAAGAGAAATCTTGAGAGACCATTTGAACGAAGAGAGAATTAGAAATGCGGCGAGTGGACGGAAGTTTGGTTGGAGAGGGTGCTTGAAAAGAGAATGAACGCTCCGCTCCCTGAAGGTCTTGACATGGAAAGGAGGGATCTGAAGGAGAGGAGAGGACCATCAAACGATGAATGCAACGCTGGGCAGGTGTGTACAGCTGGAGCAGGTCAGACTGAAATGATGCGGCTTGGCCATTCAGAGATTGGAAAGCTGAACAGCAAAGCAGTCAGTTGTGCAATCAATTTTTTTTAGCTGGAAGCCATTGCTGAGGATGAAGAAGAAAGTGTGCAACCTGACTGGACTTAGAATATCTGAAAAGTATTTTCATCAAGGCAGTATTCTGTACTGTCTGTAGCTGATGAAGAAGGTGTTTGGACAGCTGGCAAACAGAGAATTACAGTAGGCAAGCCGCGGAAGAACAAAAGAGGAGTTTTTAGGTCTTGTCCTCTGAAAGAAGATGCCAAGGAAATGTTGAACTGGAATGATTTGTTTCATCCAGTGTAATATTAAGAGTACAAACAAAAGTGGATGGACGAGTAAGACAGTTGCCTCGCTGGACAGATGTTGGCACAAACTCAGAGAAAAGAACCATTTTTTTGAAACAAAACTCATTTCTGACTTATCTACGTCACGGGAGTATTCTGGGAAATGGAGGCGGGGGGGGGGGGGGGGGGGGGGGGGGGGGGGGGGGGGGGGGACGGATTAGTTCTGTAGGTAGAACATAGGACAAGCAATTCTAGTGATCCTAGGGCTGCCGGTCCGAATCTACGCCAGAGCTGTTTCATTACAGGAGGACTTTTCACCCTGAGTTAACCTTGATTCTGACTCCATTCCCGAGAAGATCTTCAAACCGAGACCATAAACGGAGATTCCGTGTGTGATCGCACTCATAACATCCCGCGCACATGTTAAATCCCATCACCGTCCTTGACAAGAGTAGGTACTGTAGACCGAGGGTGGTGGAAGACAGGTATACATAGCATGCATCCTGTGCGCTGGTAGAGATCTGTGTGACAACCGCTGAGTTCGGGGCACGAGAACATCCCCTAAACTGAAAGAACATGAAGGAAAAAAAAAAAGGGGAAGAAGTGGATGAGTCAAACTGGATATGATTATTTGTGTCGGGGAAAGTGATGAACAGTGTGGGAGTATTCAACAGAACCAAGCTGGGTGTGGTTATGTACTATGGGGACCATGATGAAAGGTGTAGTAGTATTCAACAGAACCAAGCTGGATGTGGTTGTGTATGGTGGGGACCATGATGAAAGGTGTAGTAGTATTCAACAGAACCAAGCTGGATGTGGTTGTGTATGGCGGGGACCATGATGAAAGGTGCAGCAGTATGAACCTTGAGAGGGCCTGAACGAGGAGACAAGAAAAGAAGAAAGTGAAGTGTCAGTGTGATGAGACAAAAAGTGACATGCTGCCTTTGATGCACAATGATGTGGAATCTGCAGGAAATGACATGGTCAGAAAACAGTGGTCGTGGTGGGCTGGTGGACGGTTCTCAGAAGTGTGAGAGCACCAACCTGTCCGAGTCCACAGTCTGTCATGCCTTCCTTGCATGGCAGATGATGACAGAAGTCTTCGTCGCTTCCACCAGAACAATCCTGTCTATAATCACACACCAGACTGTAAGGCACGAAAAAACTCCTGACACGTCACAGTAAAAGTAGGGCTGGGTCAGTCCCTGGGACATACTGCAGGTCGCCCTGTACCACGTCTCCACGTTCTCCAGCTCCCTGCACCGACTGTTCACATCACAGGCCAGCAGTTGGTGAGTCAGGTGCTGCAGGGACACGACGTCCAGATGAACAGAGAGTGAGTGGTAGAGTGGTGCTGTGTGGAACGGGAAGCGTGACAGATTCCTTGGTGTGGGGATGATCCAGGACGGAGGGCACTTCACACAAAAGGTTGTCCTTCCTGTCCTCACACTCCACGAGAAAAAAAGGACTGGGAGTGAGTACCAATGAACACATTTTAGTTGTTTGGCGCCTCTCAGGGTTTGTCTGTCAGATAGTAAACCACAGGACCACTCTCCCAGCGGAAAGTGTTGCTGTACCTGTCAGAATTGTCCTGGAGCTTAGATGTGGAAAACAAAACGCAAAGCTACAACCAAATGTTGAAGTAGGTAGCCCATCGTATACTGTCAAATGCTCTATCTGTCTGTCTGTCTGTCTGTCTATCTGTCTAACTGTCTGACTGTCTCTGTCTCTCTGTCTGTCTGTCTCCCTCTCTATGACTAAAATTAGAAAAGAAAGAGATCAAGGGTAAGCTCCATGGCTGTGGAACAAATATGTGTCAAGAAGCTTACCTAGGGCATGGGGCAAACACTGAAAAACACTATGACAAAACATGTAAACTAGAGATTCTGGATCCTGGAACTCCTTCCAACGTCAGTCAGTGGAAGCTGTTCTAATAAGAAGCGATTGTTGTTATCGTTATTGTTGTTGCTAAATGATGATGATGATGATGATGATGATGATGATGATGATGATGATGATCATCATCATCATCATCATCATCATCAGTAGTAGTAGTAGTATCATCATCATCATCATCATCATCATCATCATCATTATTCCGTTTAAATCGTTAAAAATTGTATCAGAATGTACGTAGACAGACTAGCAAGCATCCTTATGATCAATGGACGCCATGAAGCAATTGTTGCTAATAATCAAACTAAGAACTGTATCCAATGTGTCCATTCTGGAGTGGCAGTAGGTAGTTTCTTCATTTAGTCTTTTTAAGTTTAGTCTCATTCTACAAGAGCCTTCTTGTCTCTTTTCACAGACCCACCGGTGATACAACTTCCCGAGGAAGGTACGGACATGGTGATATATTATTTTTGTGCCAAATAATTTGTCTATCTTTGCATCAGTGACATCACTGTCACTATCATTTATCCTCCTTTGTTGTCTTGATGCTTATGGCAGTTAATGACGCCAGGCCTAACACAACATTCAAAATCTTGAGATCAGCACTGACTTTTCTCTACGCCTTTGAATTGAAAAAAAAAATATCACATTCAAACTTGAGTATTTCATTTTCCAGTACTTGAATGGTAACAGGTTTGGACAGTTACAAAAGCCACCATTTATCATATCCTTGTTTCCTCTGAGCTACGTGGCACTCTCGTCCTCTGTTCTTCCACAGCCTGGGAAAAGGACGGCAGA
>JADBJO010008766.1:27652-37652 GCA_016801955.1 Conus betulinus
AACCATAAACAGTCATTCAACAACGAAAAATACAAAAACCAAACAGAACTGAGCAAATATATTTGGAGACTTAAAGACAAAAAACAAACTATAACATATCCTGAAAATCATAAAAAGGGCATCACCATACAATAACATTTTCAAAAAGATGCAACCTATGTTCAACAGAAAAATGGTTAATACTATGCAAACCATACTTAGCAACTCTAAATACTAAAGTAGAAATAGTAAACAACTGCAGGCACAAATGGAAATCGTTGTCAGCACACGCACCCTGAACTGTAAACAACCTGAAAACCGAACAACACGTGCAGCCAATCCGCACGTGCAAACAGCGACATCGGGCCATATAACACCGGCAGTAGGCGACCCAAAACACTGATCCTGACGTAATGATAGGCGTTATATTCCATGAGTTCCAGGAAGGCCTTCACCTTCTGCTCAGTCTCCAGACTGGCCAAGGAAGCTCCTCTGTTCTGGCATTCTTCCTCGAAAGCGCGCGTGATCACAGAACGTCTTTTATAGATGAGGATGTAACACCACCCTCCAGCCTCTAGCTGCCACACACAAAGACAGAACGGCATGCGTTAACAACGGAAATAGGAACAACAAAAACACATTGGAATAGGTGTTCTTACATTGGTACATGGCGGCGTACATGGCATCTATATGTGCATACATGGGTACATGAGATTACCAGAGTTTCGGAATGGCCTCTTTTCCCCTACTTCCTTCCCCGGTTCTTTCTTCCATATTCATTCCTTTATGTTTCGCCTTTCCTTACCCTTTCCATACCTCCTTACTTTCAGATGGAACATGAAAGAAGCAGTACTTTTCTTTAATCCGAGCCAATCAGAAAAGAAAAAAAAGAACAAGATGAAAACGTATGAAAACAAAGCTAAACGACGTCGAAACAAAGATATAGTGGAAAAGAAGGGTGGGAGGGTGGGGAGTGGGGGTGGGGGGGGGGGGGGGGGGGGGGGGGGGAGAGATAAAAGATATTTGTTTAAGAAAGGTAAGAAAGAAAGTTTCAGTTTCATCATGGAGATTTAACGCCCAGCGGAATAGTCCATGTACACTATACGTTTTGATCGTTGGGTCTCTTTGGCAAATATTGAAACATCTTTTGAAGGGCTGGTGGATGTTATTTGGCGTGAACAGTTTTTGGAGTGTGTCTCTAAGGACTCTAAGGCTACTTTTTCTGTGTGAAAAGGATGAGAAGACTTTTGGTGACATGATCAAGTCTGCTGAATCGTACAGACGTGCTCATCCTCGTGCTTTCTAAGAAAGCTGATGTTAACATGTTTGCTTCTGTTGGTATGGAACTCCAGGTCAGTCTGATAGAATTCCATACCGTGGTCTGCCTGGTAGAATCCCTTATCAGTCTGATAGAGGACACACCTGCTTCTACTTTTCAGAGTTATGGTCAGACCTCTGCTTTCTCAGCTGGTCGTCAAAATAACTTCGATGGTAACCGTTTTCGTGGTCGTGGTGGCCGTCATAACTCTGGTGGCAAGAGTTCCTCAGGAGGTGCTCCTGATCAGTCTACTAGTGTTGTGTGTTTTCTGTGTAAGCAGACAGGACATGTAGCTGTTAGGTGTCCATGGAAGTCAGGTAGAACCCTTAGCTAGCCTCGTAAGTGTCCTTTTTTGGTTGGTAACTCTGCTGTTGTTGAGGAGTCAGATGACAGTAAACAGCCCAGTGCTTCTTGTTCTGTTCTGGATACTCCTTTTGCTTGTTTAGCTGCTGGCGAGTTCACAGGCAAATTACATTTGGAGTCTGGTTCTGTGTATGACACTTTAAGTTCTGTTCTGTGAGATGCTGGTGCTTCATTTTGTGGTGTTTGCAAGCGGTTAGTTTCTGAGTCAGATGTTAGGAACCACAGTAAAGTGTGTTCCTTTTGGTGGTCGTGTGGATGGGTTTCCATTGGCTACAGTGTCAGTTAGCTGCCCTTATTTTGTGGGCGATTTGATTTTTTGTGTCTTGGATAGTCTGTCCTGTTGCAGATCTCGTTCTGGGTAATGTGCCCGGAGTTTCTGTTAGCGGTGAGTTGAGTAATTTGTCTGGTAGCTTTCTCTTTAGCCACCATTACAAGGGCTACGGCTAGGCATATTGTGGACAAAAAACCTATGCATCAGATCCCGTTTTGACCTTGCTCAGAAACAGAAGGATGATGAGTCATTGAAGCCGTGTTTCCAGTTAGCGTCTTCTGGCGAGGTGAAGAAGTTAGCCTGGAGTTCTTAACAAGTTCTTTTGGTCTGGGATGACTTTTGTAGCGAAGTATATTACTTCCTTTTGGGTTGTTTCAGTGGACGAGAATGCCTTTCGGGTTACAGAACGCACCAGCTACGTTCGCAAGAATGATGCGGAAGCTGCAGTTGTATCAGTTTTCAGCTGTAAGTTTTTTTGATGACATTCTTCTTGCAGCTCGTCTTTGGCAGCAGTTGTTGGACTACTTACGCATGCTTTTGACCCGTCTCAGGTTGTTTGGGTTGACAGCTCGTCCGTCAAAAGTGCTGGCTGGTTTTCAGGAGTTGGAGTTTTTGGGACATATGATTTCCGTTGGTCATGTTTGTCCGGAAGTCAAGAAAGTGCAAAAGATTTTGTCTGTGGGTAAGCCAACTACGAAGAAGCAGGTTCGCTCTTTGTTTGGGTCTTTTGTCCTACTATCGCAGATATGTTCCTCATTTTGCTAGTCTTACTGCACCTTTGACTGAACTGACTAAGGGAGATAAGAAGCGTCAGATTGAGTGGTCTGATGAGTGTGTCAGAAAAGTTTGGGAGAAGGTTCAAACTGTACTCAATTCATTTCCTGTGTTACTTCTTCTAACTTGGATGAAGATTTTGTCTTACGTACAGATGCTAGCAGTAAGGGCATGGGTGCATGTTTGCTACAGAAAAAGTCAGGACTTTTACATCCAGTGCAATACGCTAGCAAAAAGTTTTCGCAAGAGAGATACTCGACTATTGAAAGGGAGCGTCTTGCTTTGGTCTGGGGACTGGACAAGTTTGCTAGGTATTTATCAGGGAGACCTTTTGTTTTGCAAACTGACCACAGACCGTTGACATTTTTGAAAGCGTCAAAATAAAAAAATAATCGCCCTGTTAAGATGGGCATTAAGCATTCAAGAGTACTGTTTCACTGTTGAGCCTATCTCTGGGACATCTAATATTTTCGCAGATTTGTTGTCCAGGGAGTAGTGCTATACCATGTGTTTTATGGTCTGCTGATGCTGTATTTTTTGTATTTGTGATTGATCATTGCTTATTCATTCCTGTCTTGTAAGCTACAGTTAGCTACAAGTTTGAGTGAGTATGGTCTACACAAGATACGAGTCTAAGAATTGTGTATATACATTATTGCTGTATCATTTTGTGGTCAAATTGTCTGTATTTCTCTTACTTGCGTTCATGGGTGAAAATGCTTTGGTGTAGTGTCATTGTAAATGACCATTGCAGATTGGCTGCTGTGCATGTTCATGGTCATGTAGATAATTTTGAACCATGATTGGTGATTTTAACGTGTGTCTCATGCTATTGATACACGATGGATTTCTTGAGGTTGTCTTTTGAAAGATCACTGCATATTTTGATATCTTCGTGTGGGTGCTTACTGTTTCATCTATGCATATAGTGGAGTTCTTAATGATTTCAACTTGCATATTCTGTTGGGTTTGGCAGAAATGTATGGATCATGCAAGTGTTGTGCTTAAGATGTGGATTATGTATTTTGGAGATATTGAGGTGATCCATGGATAAAAAGTGTTGATTCCTTTGATGAATATATTTTGTGCATTTGATATGTATATATAGTACTTCTGGTTTTGGGTTCCTCTGTGGGGTATCCTTTTGCAGAGATTTTTCGGTGGAAAAATCTTACCCCGGGAAGGGGGGTGTCATGTAATGCGGAGCGATATTTCATATGCTACGCGATTACATGAGACAGTACAGATTAAGAAAAAGATTATTGATTCGTGCATTACACTATAGGTTAGTCGTGTGACACAAGGGAGCGTACTGGCTGAGCGTGGCCCAGGGTTTGAGTGAAATTTTTAACACTGTTCACGCGATTTGAATATAAACAGGCGTTGGCATACATAGAGTAATCAATGTAGCTGGATCTTGCCCCCACGTTTCTTTAGAAACAATTTTCAGAAAGTTTAATGTTTTTCCCTCCTTTGTTCATAAATATTCGATATGAAAGTTCTATGGTTATTTAGATGTAAAATAAACTCCTAGAAATTTGATCTCTGTAATGCACTTAAGAGGAGTATCCAATGTGAAAACAGGCATACTTTCTGTGTTAGATCCACTGTTAAAAAGAATCATATTTGTTTTTTTCGGGTGACAGACTTAATCCATTTAGCTTCATATAATCCACCAATTCGTTTAGTTCTCCTTGACAGATCTTTTTGACGAATTCTATATCTCGCTGTGAAGTTTTCTTTTTTAACGTTTCATCCATCCACATGCATATATCATCTGCATATTGGACAAGAACAGCTTTTTTGATAATGTGTTTAGCGGATCATGCATTAATAACAATAAGAGAAGTGGCGCTAATATTGACCCTTGAGGGATTTCCATTGAAAGTGTACTACCTGTAGAATATGTTTTTCCTACTCTTGTTCTTATTACCCTATCCTATAGAAAACATCTGAAATAGTTGCATATATTTCCTGTCAAGCCAATGTTTTTAAGTTTGTTCAATAGCTGTAAATGCCACACTTGATCGTAAGACTTATTTATATCGAAAAAGGTAGCAAGAACATTTTCGTCTAGCAAACTGTTTCTTTGTATTTGATGATAATTTCACTAAGATTTCTGTAGTGGATCTACCTTTCTGTAAACCAGCTTGATTGATTGGTATGATGTTATATTTTTGCGCAGTAATGTACAAGTCTATTCAAAACAATTCTTTCTGAAAGTTTACATACATGTGAAGTTAATGCAATGGGTCTATAATTCTTAGGATCTTTTGTAGATTTTCCTTTCTTATGAATTGGAACAACAATCGACTGTTTCCATATTTTTGACATAACACCATCGCAACACCACGTACTAAATAATTTATGAAGAAACTCTACAAAATGTTCAGGCAAATTTCTTAACATTTGATTAGATATTGCATCTAAACCAATTTGATTTTCTAAAATGGTATGGATCTAATGGCTTCTTTTACTTCTTGGATAGTTATAGGAGCATTGATATTGTTACTATTGTCTACTGTGAATTCATCCTGTGGTTTACTACCTTCTTCTTTCTCTCTGTATATTTGGTCAGTACTTGTTAGACCTTCAGAACGGCGTACTTTAGCAAACATGTTTACAAAGGCTTCTGCTTTCTCATCAGCACTGGGAAGACTGTTGTTATCTATTTTTATAGGGTACTGTGGCGATGTTAATCAATTTTTCATAGCTTTCAGTTCCTCCCACACTTTACCAATATCTTTATGATTTTTTTTACTTCAGAGTTACAAACTTCATTCCAATGCTGCAGCTTTGCGTCATCTATGACATCTTTACTTTCTTTATCTGCTTTTTCCATTTCTTTAAGACTACTTGCTGATCTCTTTTTACGATAAATCTTGAATCTTTCTTTTTTCTTTTTATTGGCAGTTTCACATTTTGTGTTCCACCATATATTTCCATTATGTTTTTTTGACTTTGTGTCTTTTATCTTTGGGATCGACTCGTCAGCTGCTGCTAAAATATATTTACGAAATGCAGTGTAAAGTTCATCTATGTTTTCATTAGCTGTGAACACTATGTCTATGTTGTTAAGATTGGTTTGAAAAAAGACCAATCTGCATTTTTGTAATTATATTTTGGAATAATATCTCCTGAGATTTCCTATTCTAATATGTCATTCAACGATATTATTATTGGAATATGATCTGATCCCAGTGGATTATCTCCAGTTTTCCACTTTGAGTTTACTACAAGTGATGGAGATGTAAAGGTTAAATCAATGGCTGAGGGGTTATGGGCAGCTATATCTGGAATGCGAGTAATATTTCCATTGTTTAACAAATATAGATTAGAATCAGCTATGTTATCTAACAATCTATTACTTGTAACATAAGAGCAGCCATGGTCCCCAAAAGGAGCATGTGCGTTAAAATCTCCTCCAATAACCCATTTGTCACTTTGGTCTTGGAACCCTTTTAGCCATTCTGTATTCGTATCATCAGGTCCTTTTGGAAGGCAAACTGAGGCAATGTTCAATGTCAAAGAAGTAAATTTAACCATTGCTGCACAGCATGAAGCAGAAGGGATGTTATTGGATACTGGTGGAGTTATTTCACAACAATCCAGGCCTTCACGCACATAGATAGCTGTACTCGGTCCGCACATTGTTTATAAACTGGGGGGTGATAGAATCCAGGTAAATGTGATAGATTATCTCTGTTGACATTTAGTGATTGCAATAATAATAATAATACATGAAACTTATTTATTCCAAGATATTGATTCAAGTATTCATGTCTTGTATGGAGCAACAATTCCATTGAGGAAGCTTAATAGTTGGTCTCTTTTTTGTTGTCATGATAAAGATGTATATAATAAGTGAAGTGACTGAAAAATTTCCTTCTAACGTATATTAACAGCTGAGGACATGTAGGATACCCATAAGACGTAAAACAAGAATTACGAAACAGAAATGCAAAGTAATACACTTTAATAGTCTTCAGCAATAAATTCAGACTGTCACGTTAAAAAGTGAGGTGGAGGTAAATAACTGGGCTCCACTACATGACCAGATTGCAATCAATATAGAGACTTGAGGGAGGTGCTCTCGAACATTAGAGCATTTCATAGGGGGTCCATCAAGGTCCCCTCTCGTCCTGATACAGCATCTGAGGACCCCAACGCCCTGGATGGGGGAGGCAGGCGGCGAGATGGCTTCTTGGGCTGTTCCCAAACGAGGTCTCGTAGATGCTGGCCAAGGTTAGCTGCCAGGATCGATGATCCCCTGGTGGTTCGATGCATCCCGTCTCTCCCGTAGTCATAGAAGTTATGGTGTGGTATGAAAGAGATAATTTTTGTCAGCCAGCAGTTCTGTTTGTTGCATATACGCAAATGATATATTTGTACTTTCAGTTTCACTGTTAGATACGCGACTAACGAGCTGCTAGTTTTGTGTTCTACTGGTCTTACTCTTCCAGAGTAAATGTATGAACGTTTCGCCCAGCTTTCAAATTGTCATTCTTTGAGAGAATGCTTCATGGTGGCAGCGGTGGGATATAGGACAGTAGAACATCAACATAACTATGTGTAAGCATTGTACAGTCATATGGGAATCGCCTCAATTCCCAGCAAAATCAAATTTAAAGTGTGACAGTCTAGATCGCGATCAACACGAAACCAACGGCTGTAACCCAGGTAATCTTCGACCTAAAATCAATTATCAAGTATTATCGTCTACTCCAATAATACATGTTGATAAACTGTAAACTTACAATGCTTGTATTATAGTACCAACAACAAGTTTTTAAAAGCGACCAGCGATAAAAACTTCGACGTCGAATGAATCGTTAACCAAGGGACAAAACTCCTATACTTGAACTTGTCTCAATCGTGTTCGTGGTTATCTTCCTTACTTCCCCAACTTGATCTACAGACTACTAATTATTATCAAAAACAATGGCTGCAGCACGCATTCCACAAATGAATTGGCATTCAGACAATCACTCAGAAGCATTTCTGCTGTTAAACAAAACATAGAAATATACTGTGAAGATGAAGACATAACAGACAATGCAAAGAAATCACTCAAAATTCTGCGTGGCATAGGTGATGAAGGCATGCGCCGTCTTGCTGCATCCGGTCTTTCAAACGAACACAAGCGCAAACGTGATAAACTTTGGGAATTTTTTGAAACACGACTGAAACCAAGTATCAATTTTCGCGTTCACCGCCTCCACTTCATGAACTGCCAGCAACGCAATGATGAATCTATTGACGACTTCATTCTCCGTGCCCGTACTTTAGCCCAAAAGTGCGAGTTTGAAGATGTTGAAACGGAGGAAAGGCTGCTTGAAATCATCATAGCTTCTACACCAATAGAAGATTTCCAGAGATTCTTGCTACGACAACCTAAAGGCTACAAACTTTCAGACGCACTAGCTGAAGGCCGCCGCTATGAAGCAATCATTGCAGGGCGCCAGCAGATACAGGACCTCAACTGCCTCAGAAGAGGAACAAAACCTGCTGGAGAAACACAAAATGCTGTAGACTATATTAAACACAAGTGTGGCAACTGTGGTACGAGCCACAAACCATGTAACTGTCCAGCGTACAGTGACATATGCAGCTACTGCAAGAAGAAAGGCCACTGGAAGCGACAGTGCCGCCAGCGTCAGAAGGAGGAACGTGAAAAGGGTGCAAGCAGCACTAAACAACGACAAAGAGAAACTGCAACAGGGAAAGGACGGATCAAGTCCAGGAGAAGGGTCCATGAAATGCACTCAGGACAGAGCAGTGATGACTCTGACGACAGCCAGTATGGACCAGATGAAGAGGCAATTGACAACGTCATTGTTGGACTTTCTCCCATCCAGATAGAACCAGTTCGACAGGAAGCCTTCGCTGAAATAGACATTCGTAGAATTGAGAAGAGTGAAATACAGCGGCTCAAACTAAAGGTCGACACAGGAGCCTCAGGCAATACACTGCCACTGCACATATTCATAGAGATGTTTGGCCGGAAAAAATCTGCAAAAATCACACCTCTAAAACATACACGGCTAACTGCCTACAATGGACAACAGATCCCATGCAAAGGATCAATTACCCTCCAGATGCGGTACAAAGACCCTGACTTCACTCCTACAAAGTTTTACCTTGTAGATGTTGATGGACCACCCATCCTAGGACTGCCGACCTGCGAGAAGCTGAAACTTGGCACCATACACTGCAACAAGGTTAACATGGTGGATGTCACAACTATCGAGGACCTCAAGAAAAACTACCCTGACCAGTTTGACACCCTTGGAAATTTCAAAGAGCCTGCAATACTCAAAACAAAACTAGATGCAGAACCATATGTGGACGCACCTCGAAAATACTCCATTCACCTGAAGGAGAAGCTGAAAATAGAACTTGACAAGATGCAGAGCCAAGGTGTTATTCAAAAAGTGACTGAACACACTGATTGGTGCTCAAGTCTGGCATACTCTGTGAAGAAGGATGGATCACTAAGAGTGTGTATAGACCCACAGAAGCTCAACAATGCCTTAAAAAATGCCCACATAAAATTCCCACTTTGGAGGAGATCAATCCACAGTTTGCAGGATCCACCGTATTTTCCAAACTAGATGCAAAAGCTGGCTACTGGTCAGTTCCCCTTGATCCTGAAAGTCAATTGTTAACTACATTCTGAACACCGTTCAGCAGGTACTGCTGGCAACGCCTCCCATTCAGCCTCAGAGTATCACAAGACATCTTCCAAGCAAGAATGGATGAGATATTGGAAGATCTCCCAGGAGTAGTAGGCATTTCTGATGATGTTGGCGTGCATAGCAAGGATGAGGCTGAACATGATAAAAACCTCAGAGGCCTCATGGAACGAGCCAAAGATGATGGGCTAGTCTTCAATTCTGAGAAATGCTACATTCGCCAATCAAAAATTTCATTTTTTGGAAACATATACTCCAAAGATGGCATACAACCTGACCCAGCAAAATTACAAGGCATACAGAGCATGCCTGTACCACAAAACAAAGAAAATGTGCATTTTCACTACTGAGGCATGTTACTGGCTATCAGAATCATCATCACTACAATAAAAAAAAAAAATGATTTTGTCTAAGTGGAATTTCATTCCACTCCTAGACTTTGCTTTTTTGATGACCGGTTGCCTGAACAATAAACCGTTTTGTCCACTCAGCCTTTGAACATGTCCTGTACTGTTGGCCACCAGATGTTCTGTTTTCCTGCGGTTGTGACCAAGCTGGAGCTCAGCACTGAGCAGTCGTCATCACGTACACAATCTTCCA